>JADBJO010025581.1:0-10000 GCA_016801955.1 Conus betulinus
TTGTGGCCTCCCCCTCTCCGTCTGTTTCCCCGTGCCGTCCCTTTTCCCCTTTTCCCTCTCGCCTCCTTTTTTTTTCTGCCTCCTCCATTGCTTCACTGGTCACCTCCCCTTGCCCTGCCCTCTGCCCTGTTTCCCGCCGTCTATCCCTGCGTTTCGTTCCTCGAGCGCGCGCGCGCGCGCGCGCGCGCGCGCCGCGCGCTCGCGCGCGGCGCTCGCGGCCGCTCCCGCTCACCCGCGCCCGCGCCCCCGCGCGGCCCCTCCGCTGCCTGCCCTCCGTTCATTTTTGGTGTTTGTGTGTGTTGTGTGCTGTGTGTGTGTGACTGTGTTGGTGTGATGCGCGCGCGCCCTTGTGTTGTGTGTTCTGCGCGCGGCGCGCGCGAGCGCCGCGTCTCGCCGCCGCCGCGCGCGCTTCCGCGAGCGCTCTCCCTCCCGCGCCCGTGACCTCCGCGGCTCTTGTTTGTCTTCTTGGTGGGCCGGGGGCTGGGGGCGTTTTGGTTTTGGGGAGTGGGGGGTGGGGAGGGTGGGGTATAGAAGTGAATACTACGGACATATTGGGAGGGGGGGGGTTCCATGACCCCTGCCCAGTGGGGTTGTCCTGTGTCATACAGCACCAGCAGAAGATTGCCTGGCCCCCCCCCTGCCCACCTGCTAAGCGATACGTTCACCACAGTTTCCTGCCCACATCATGTGTCATCAATATTTGTCGTCGCCCTCATCAATCATCTCATTATCAGTCCGTTCCGTTCGTCCATCTCAGCCATCAACCATCATGTTCCTCTCACCCTCAAAATCTTTCGTCTCGCCCCCTCCTTCCTCCTCCACCTCATCATCACAGGCATTGTACCATTTCACTACGCTTGATACATTCGTCCTCATTACAATCATCATCATTGTGATCAACATGATTACCGTCCAGTACAAGCTCCTCAATCATTCTTCCATCACCACTCTCCACTGCGTACAAACACTCTCAACGTCGTTGTCTTGTCTTGGATGGCCCCATGATCAATCAATATCACAATCAACATCAATATTGACAGTCATCCTCAGCGCCATCATCCTCATCATCACATGATTGTCTTGATTGTCGTACCATAACGACCTTTATACTCGTTGTCACTATCATTACAAATTACAACCGTTGATTCCTTCATAAATGTCATTGCCGTTTAAAAGATAACGTTATTAAGCTAGTGAACGACAGGTTCACCCATTATATATCTGTATACATACATTGAACTATATTATAAACAAAGCTTGCTCTTATGCCTTAGATTGAAACAAATAGTGGCAGATAAGCATCAATATTTGCAGTGGTAGATAATTCTAACAAACAGTATGTGTTTGAGTGGGTTGAATGGGGAATAATAAATGCTTCTCAAAATGAGCGTTCAGCAAGCTTATAGTCTCCAAGGGGGCAGACAATGTCCAAAGGGGAAGAAACTCACTAACATATCATAACTCCTAGTGAGGTACCTGTATTTTGAAACCCGATTGTTTCTCCTCAGTGACCTTGGAAGCTCCTAACTTATTAATCTGCCTTTTAGGTTTTAAGCAGAATGCTATCTCAGAAAAAGGCTGGTGTGCAATGCTATAATATGTTTGTTGAATTTTCAAAAACCGACCAAAGGTCCCAACCTAAGAAGCAAAAGAAAATTATAAAACAACGAAATAAGCTACATTTTCTTGTGAAAAGTAGAAAATATAAAAAGATAACATCTTAAGACACAAGCACTGAGGGCCAGTTCTTGGAATGAATCCACAAGGCACTGAACTATAATAAACTCATAAATTCCACGGGTAAGTAACTGAGCACCATTCCACAAATTTTCAGAGCAGCTTTCTGTTGCAATGACTGCAAGAAATATTGAATTATAAACAAAGCTTGCACTTACGTCTTAGATTGAAAACATTGGGGGAGAAAAGCCTTCATATCTGCAGTGGTAGATAATTCTGCCTAACTAACAGTAAGTGCTTGAGTAGGTTGAATGGTTGCTCTTATGTCTTAGATTGTAAAAATAGGGGGGGTGATAAGCCTTCATATCCGCAGTGGTAGATGATTCTGCCTAACTGACAGTATGTGCTTGAGTGGGTGAATGGGGAATAATAAATGCTTCTCAAAATGAACCTTCTGCAAGCTTATAGTCTCCAAAGCAGGAGACAGTCTCCAATGGGGAGGAAGCTCACTAACATATAACTCCTGGTCAGATACCGGTATTTCGAAACCTGATTGTTTTCTCCTCAGTGACCGCAGAAAGTGATAATTTGATTCCTCTGCCTTTTCGGTTTTAAGAAGAATGCTATACCAGAAAAAGGCTGGTGTGCAATACCGTAGTATGTTTGTTGAGTTTTCAAAAAAAAAACACAACCAAAGGTGCCACCTAAGAAGCAAAAGAAAATCATGAAAGAGCAAAACACGCTGTATTTTCTTGTGAAAAGTAGAAAATATAAAAGATAACCTCTTAAGACACAAGTGCTGAGGGCCAGTTCTTGGAATGAAATCCGCAAGGGACTAAATTACAGTAAACTAATAAATTCCAAGGATAAGTACCGAGCACCATTCCAGCAACTTACAGAGCAACAGAGAAACAATCAGGTTTCGAAATACCGGTATCTGACCTGGAGTTATATGTTAGTGAGCTTCCTCCCCATTGGAGATTGTCTCCTGCTTTGGAGACTTAAGCTTGCAGAAGGTTCATTTGAGAAGCATTTATTATTTCCCATTCACCCACTCAAGCACATACTGTCAGTTAGGCAGAATCATCTACCACTGCGGATATGAAGGCTTATCACCCCCCTATTTTTACAATCTAAGACATAAGAGCAAGCTTTGTTTATAATTCAATATTTCTTGCAGTCATTGCAACACCTAGCTGCTCTGTAAGTTGCTGGAATGGTGCTCGGTACTTATCCTTGGAATTTTATTGTTTTACTGTAATTTAGTCCCTTGCGGATTCATTCCAAGAACTGGCCCTCAGCACTTGTGTCTTAAGAGGTATCTTTTTATATTTTCTACTTTTCACAAGAAAATACAGCATTGTTTTGCTCTTTCATGATTTTCTTTTGCTTCTTAGGTGGCACCTTTGGTTTTTTTTTGAAAACTCAACAAACATACTACGGTATTGCACACCAGCCTTTTTCTCTGGTATAGCATTCTTCTTAAACCGAAAAGGCAGAGGAGTCAAATTACCACTTTCCGCGGTCACTGAGGAGGAGAAACAATCAGGTTTCGAAATACCGGTATCTGACCAGGAGTTATATGTTAGTGAGCTTTCTCCCCATTGGAGATTGTTTCCTGCTTTGGAGACTATAAGCTTGCAGAAGGTTCATTTTGAGAAGCATTTATTATTCCCCATTCACCCACTCAAGCACATACTGTCAGTTAGGCAAAATCATCTACCACTGCGGATATGAAGGCTTATCACCCCCCTATGTTTACAATCTAAGACATAAGAGCAAGCTTTGTTTATAATTCAATATTTCTGCAGTCATTGCAACACCTAGCTGCTCTGTAAGTTGCTGGAATGGTGCTTGGTACTTATCCTTGGAATTTATTAGTTTACTATATATATATATATATATATATATATATATATATATATATTATACTATCTATCTGTCAATCTATACATATATATCTCTATGTCTTTCTATACATACATATCTATCTATCTGTCTATCGATCGATCTATCTGTCTGTCGGTCTATCTATCTACCTATCTATCTATCTGTGTATCTATATGTCATGTATAATATGGCATCATATTGTTTGGTACCCCAACGTTAAAGTATTGGAATACAAATCCTCAATTTTTTTTTGTTTTGTAATGTATGTTTCAGTTCAAATTAGTTCGTAATGCTTATCGTATTGAGTCGTGAGAACAGCCATCTACGCACTCACCCCCGACCCCAGGATGACTAGATGGTCTCCGTCGTCTGACAACAACACAAAAATGTGTGAGGTGTTGCAGGGACGAAAATCCTCAGAAGTGAAAAGCGATGGTGGTACGCGCAGTGGATATATCTATAAGATTCTTCCCCTTGTGCCACCCCGGGCCTTGTGTCTTTGCCTTGTGTTGTGGTGATGGCTGCATGTAGTCCACGCTTGCTTGCTCTGCTCTGCTCTGCTTTGCTGCTGCTTGCTTGTGTGTGCTGTGTGTAGTTGTTGTCTGGCACATAGCCTCTTTCACTTCCAGACCGATCGTGCGTGGGTTTCCAACCACATCCTCCCAGAGGTGACCCACGGTAACTGGGCAGCCCGAGCCCCCGGGCTAAACACGACGGATCTAGAGGAGCTAACCTCGATGAAAAAAAAAATCTGGCAAACCAAGCTTCAACAGCAGAACAGGCATATGAGGATGCAAGTTTCCAGTGGCTGTGAAGGTAGAAGAGAGCGACACCCTGCTGCAGTTCACAGTAGTGGGGGATATGAGTGTGAGTTAGGGCCTGCCTACCTACACATGCGAAGACTGGACGCCGGCGGACACTGCGGTAGAAACGTTTATGGTTCAACGGAGAGAAAGGTGGTTACAGCAAGGCACTGTGGAGCGCACAGAGCTAGATGAGGCACGTAGAACATCTAGGTCATCGACTGCATCCGTCTCCATCTCCAACCGTTTCGACCTTGTCTTGCCATTGGATACAGGTGGTCTCGGACGAGAGAGTGAGGTCAACGACGCGCAACTCTTCCTCACTTTAAACAAAGTCATCGCGCATGTCATCAGTTATCCTTCATCCTATCCATTATCACCAATTTCCTGTGGCGATGGGCGAGCGATGAAGCGACAGGTGTGGGTATACTGGAAGTCGTAGTCGCAGACCTGCACGCAGGCGGCTCAGGTCATATGGTCGGCCGTCACTGAATCGGAGCAGCAGTGGCGGTAGGCAGCCCCCCTGAGCGACTAAGCAGCCTTTTTTAGGATAGCCCTGCTCACCTCCATGGCATGAGGAAGGGGCTAGAAAAGGTGCCCTAAGCATTGCCTGCTCCAAATCACCCTATCCAGCATACCGCAGCTGGCGGGGGGCCCTATCACTTGCGGTCGAAACAGGATAGTAAAAAGAAAAACGAGAATTACTCTTCTGAACCTAGCCACATGGAACTCCATACGCTCCTTGACAGGGAAGCCTCGGATAAACCCCAAAGGCGTACAGCCCTCATTGCGCATGAATTGCCTAGATATCAGATTGACATCGCTGCCCTAAGTGAGACCAGGCTGACTGGGGGGGAGGGTGAACTCTGTGAATGAGGCGCAGGCTACATCTTCTTTTGGAGTGGGGCGTGGATCTGGTGAGAGACGTGAGGCTGGGGTTGGCTTTGCAGTGAAGTCAACACTTGTCGGCAAGCTGGCTGGCCCGCCTAAAGGAGGAGTGAACGATCGCTTGATGACGCTGAGGCTCCCCCTCTCACGAGGGCAAAAGTTTGCCCACCATTGTCAGCACGTATGTACCCACCATGACCAGCCCAAATGAGGTCAAGGACAAGTTTTATGAAGACTTGAATGCCGTCATCACCACTGTTCCCAGCGCTGATAAGCTCATCATTCTTGGTGACTTTAATGCGAGAGCTGGCAGCGACGGCACCACCTGGGAAGGCGTGCGTGACTGGAAAGCATGGGGTTGGCAACTGTAACAGCAACGGTCTGCTTCTGCTTCAGACAAGTGTCGAGCATGATCTCCTGATCACGAACACCATCTTCCGCCTCCCTGCCCGCAACAGGACATCATGGATGCACCTGCAATCCAAACATTGGCATCTAATTGACTATGTCATCGTGAGGAAGAGGGACAGGCAGGACGTGCGGGTCACGAAGGCCATGTGAGGTGCGGAGTGCTGGACAGATCACCGCCTCATCGTCTCCAAGCTCAGACTTCATGTCCAGCCCAAGAGACGTCTTCAAGGTGTAAAACCACCAAAACGTCTGAATGTCAGCAAGCTCAAGGTCGTCGATATTAAGCAGTCCTTTGCTGACACCCTGGAAACCCGCTGGGAGTCCACCATACTGAATGACCACGATGTGGAAGCAGCATGGGGCGCACTTCGTGAGACGGTGTACAGCACACTATGGAGTGTCTGGGACCCACAACCAGGTTGCACAAGGACTGGTTCGACGAAGGAACTGCACTGAAATCCAGCAGCTTCTAGAGGAAAAACGTCGTGCTTTCAAAGCGCACATCGACGACCCACAGTCAACAGCAAAGAACGATGCGCTGAGGAAAATATCCACAGAAACATCCAGCAAAAGCTGCGCCAGATGCAAGACTCCTGGCTGAGTAACAAAGCTGATGAGATCCAGGGCTTTGCAGACAGAAATGACATGAAAAACTTCTACAATAGCTTGAGAGAAGTCTACGGCCCCATCACCTCGGGCTCATCTCCACTTCTCAGTGCAGATGGATCAACGATTATCACAGATAAAGAGAAGATACTAGAAAGATGGTCTGAACACTTTGATAGCGTACTGAACCGCCCAACACCATCAAAAATGAAGCCATCGATCGACTACCCCAAATTCAGATCGATAAGACGCTGGACGCTGTACAACTTTGGAGGAGACTCAAAAAGCAATTCGTCTGTTATCCAGTGGCAAAGCGCCTGGCTCAGATGCAATCCCAGCTGAAGTCTACAAAGAGGGTGGTGCGGCTCTGGTGAAGAAACTTCATCAGCTCCTTCAGCTCATATTGCAGCACGAGACAGTTCCTCAAGACCTAAAAGATGCCTCCATCGTTCATCTCTACAAACGCAAAGGAAACCGTCAGGTCTGCGACAACTATCGTGGAATCTCCCTGCTATCCATTGCAAGCAAGATCTGGCTAGAGTTCTACTCAACTGACTCAACACACATCTTGAGCAAGGTCTCCAATCTGAGAGTCAATGTGGCTTCCGGAAAGAACGTAGGACTATCGACATGGTGTTTTGTTGCCAGACAGCTTAAAAAAAAGTGTCAGGAACAGAATTTCGACTTGTACCCCACCTATGTTGATCTGACCAAAGCCTTTGACACTGTCAGTAGGGAGGGGATTTGAAGAATTATGACGAAGTACGGATGCCCCAGAAAGTTCATTGCCATCGTACGCCAACTTCACGACGGCATGCTGGCCAGAGTCCAAGACAACGGTGAGACATCTGAACCGTCCCCAGTCTCAAACGGATGAAGCAGGGTTGTGTTCTTGCTCCCACCCTGTTCAGCCTCATGTTCTCGGCTATGTTGACTGACCCATTCAGTGACACGGAGATAGGCATCGTCATCAAGTACCGCACAGATGGCTCAGTCTTCAATCTCAGGAGACTTCAAGCGAAAACCAAGGTCTCGACGGACTGTTAATGACTTCCTCTTCGCGGACGACTGTACCCTCAACGCTATCTCAGAAGCCACAATGCAACACAGTGTTGACAAGTTATCTGCTGCCTGCAACAATTCGGCTTGACAATCTGTACGAAAAAGACAGAAATGATGCACCAGCCAGCCCCAGGAATGTTATACGTTGAGCCAGTTATCACCATCACTGGACAGCAACTGAATGCGGTGGACAAGTTCACCTGCCTAGGCAGCACTCTATCCAGAAACCCAGAATGCCCGGCTCGCTAAAGCTAGTGCCGCTTTTGGCAGACGCCTCAAGAACGTTTGGAACAGGAAAGGCATCACCCGAATGACCAAAATCAAGGTGTATCGGGCCATAGTTCTCACCACACTGCTCTATAGCTGTGAAACATGGATGGTTTACCAGCGTCACGCCAGGAAACTGAACCATTTCCACTCCACTTGCCTCAGAAGACTCATGGGCATTAAGTGGCAAGACAAGATTCCGAACACTGAAGTGCTCACTTGTGCTGGCCTGCCTAGCATCTTCACCATCCTGATGCAGTCACAGCTTCGCTGGACAGGTCACGTAGTTCGCATACCAGACCATCAGCTGCCAAAGAAAACTATTGTTTGGCGAACTACAACAAGGCAAACGCTCTCATGGAGGCCAGAAGAAGCGTTTTAAAGATAGCCTCAAAACTTCCCTAAAGGCCTTCAAGATCAGCCACACAACATGGGAGCAGACTGCCCAGGACAGAGACGGGTGGCAATCAGTTGTCCCCAAAGATGCAGAGACCTGTGGAAGAATTGCTGCAGCTGAGCAGCGCAGGATGGTCAGGAAGACCAGTGTCAACAGATCTCCAACTGCTGCCACCATCCCCTGTCCGGGTGCAGATCAGATCGGCCTGACCAGCTATCTATACACTCACCCCCGACCCCAGGATGACCAGATGGTCTTCGTCGTCTCGACGGATAACACAAACATCTTTCAGTTTAAAATGTTTTGCAGTGCATATGGTATTGAGTCGTATCGTCTCGTGTCACGCCGCATCTCGTGTTGCATCGTGTCGTGTCGCGTCGTGTCGCGTCCCGTCGCATCGTATCGTCTTGTGTTGTGTCGTGCCGTACGCTTGCCTGCGTGCGTGCGTGCGCGCGCGCTCGGTTTCAGCTTGCATGTTCGTTTGCTTGTGTGTGTACGTGAAGGTGTCCCTAAAAAAAACTTTAATGTGTTATTTTCTCAGCCACAGAGAGTGCAAGCATAACTACACTCGGCAAAACTATCCACTGAATCAGACCTGTACAGCTATCCTCTGTATGAATACCGTCAATCTCTCTTTATTTCCTTTTACACAGCGATAATTATGTTCAAAATTTCAAATGAAAATTTCAGGTCTACATCAAATATTGTTGTATGCACTCATGGAGAAAAAGCAGATGACATTCCATGCAACAATCGTGACAAACTGTTATTGGAGTACATGAGCTCATTCCCTCTTCCCGTGAGCCCTTGCTGTGCTATCAGATACGTGAGGGGAGGGAGAGAGAGAAGAGAAGACGGGGGAGGGGGGGGGGGGGGGGGGGGGGAGAGGGGGGGGGGGGGCGAAGGGGGCGTGGTATAGTATCATAGTATCAAGCAAAACGCCCAGCGGGGAGAGGATGTGTGAGGTGGAGGTGGGGGGTGGGGGTGGGGGGAGGGGGGGGTGAGAGGTAGAGACGGAAGTGGACATACATTACACATCTTTAATTGCCGTTCATAAGATAAAGGGGGAAAGAGAAAGAGGGAGGGGGGGGAGGAGGGAGAGTAAAAAAAAATGGGGGGGTGGGGGTGTAGAGGATGGTGTGGCTGTCAGTTGTCACGTCACACTCGCACACATAGAAGTACTCACACATGCATACCGAAAACTACTCACACACACGCGCACACAGAGAAGCACTAACACATGTGCACACTGAGAAATACACACGCGCACACAGAAGAGTACTTACACACACGCATACACAGAGAAGTACTAACACACGTGCACAGAGAGAAACACTAACACACGTGCACACAGAGAAGTACTCACACACGTGCACACAGAGAAATACTAACACACGTGCACACTTAGAAGTACTTACACACACGCACACACAAAGAAGTACTAACACACGTATACACTGAGAAGTACTCACACATGTGCACACAGAGAAGTACTAACACACGTGCACACAGAGAAGTACTAACACACGTGCACACAAAGAAGTACACACACACGTGCACACAGAGAAGTACTCACACACGTGCACACAGAGAAGTACTCACACACGTGCACACAGAGAAGAACTCACACACGTGCACACAGAGAAGAACTCACACACGTGCACACAGAGAAATACTAACACACGTGCACACTTAGAAGTACTTACACACACGCACACATAGAGAAGTACTAACATACGTGCACACAGAGAAGTACTAACACACGTGCACACAGAGAAATACTAACACACGTGCACACTTAGAAGTACTTACACACACGCACACACAGAGAAGTACTAACACACATGTGCACACACAGAAGTACTCACACACGTGCACACAGAGACGTACTCACACACGTGCACGCGTAGAAGTACATACACACACGTACACACACAGAGACGTACTCACACACATGCACACAGAGAAGTACTCACACACGTACACGCTTAGAAGTACT
>JADBJO010025581.1:15000-17500 GCA_016801955.1 Conus betulinus
TAATTGTCAGCTACAAAGTGATTTGTATGACAGTTTTAATTGTCAACTACAAAGTGACTTGCATGGCAGTTTTCATTGTCAACTACAGTGACCTGCATGACAGTTTTCATTGTCAACTACAAAGTGACTTGCATGACAGTTTTCATTGTCAACTACAAAGTGATTTGCATGCCAGTTTTCATTGTCAGCTACAAAGTGATTTGCATCACAATTTTCATTGTCAACTACCAATTCATTTGCATGACAGTTTTCTTTGTTAACTACCAGCTGACTCGTATGACAGTTTTCTTTGTCAACTACAAAGTGACTTGCGTGTGAGTTTTCATTGTCTACTGCAAACTGATTGGTATATCAGTGTTTATCGTCTGACCACTACCAAGTGATTGCATGTCAGCTTCATTTCACACGTATGAAGCTCGATCTCAGCCGCAGGCAAAGATAGGAATTTTTCCTAACTTTCAAAGTGTGTTAAAAAAAAATGGCGGATATTTTGGACTTCGTCATTTTGGAGTCAAACAATTCGACTCGAGAAGGTATGCAAGAAATACCTGTTGGTCTGTTCCAGTGTGTCTGTGTCACGTGACCTATCCATCTACGCACTGCTTTGTTTCAACGTCTCCAGTGAGACCACAAAACTGTGAGGGGAGTGAACGCCAAGAGCAGTTTGAGTTTCAGTTTGATCAAGGACGTGTCACTGCGCGCGGACTAGCCCACATCCACTAACTTTCTAGATCACACTGCGCTTGATTTAAAGCGGACGGATAAATGAATTAATGACTACGATGAGAGAAGTTAAGATTAGGGTGTCATGGCTATGACTTTGCAGATTTCTGATCTGCGCATTAGCCCAACGCTGCTGGTTAGACCTTGGCTACCTGCTTAGTGTCTGTGCCACTACTGTACAATAGCAAGAACAGAAGACTGTTGTTGACTTGATTGTTTGAAGCAGTGGATTATTGATGGATTACTCACGGGGTTGGCGAGCTCTTGGCGTGGTCCCCTCACGATGAACTGACCCTTCAGAGTGTCCTTAGAGAAAGGGATGATGTCGTAGGCCGTGTTGCGCACAATGCTGGACTCCATGACGGATCTGAAGTACAAACAAAAACTTTGGGGCATTTCTGTTCCCTCCTTTGTTGGTCAACTGATAAACGATTGTACTCATTTGCTGATAAAGTGATCAACCACCCCCATCTCCTTTGTTGGTGAATTTATTAACAATTCCATCCCCTTTGTTGGCAAAGTGATGAACAATCTTCATCTCCTTTGTCGATAAACTTATCAATAATCATGTCTCCTTTGTTGGTATCTGATTAGTAATTCGACTCCCATCAGCCGGCATGGTGCAGCGGTTTGCGTCGCGAAATCCCGGATGAGAGGTTGTGAGTTCGATTCCCACCATTGATCTTGATTCGTGTGATGTTTTTGGTCCAGACCGGTCCTACCCTCAGCTGAGGTTGCAATGGGCTCATTTTGGAAGACTGCAAATACAAAGTGGCATTTCATCCACCCAGTGGATGCGTCTGTGAGAATTCCTCAAATTTCCTGATCAACACCGCAGGTGTCTGAAATTCTCGGGCCTGATTCACACACGGATACCTACTGCAAGTAAGCGTAGAATCCAGTCATGTCATGCAGTTTGGATCAGACTAGAACCCTGTAGCTTCACATTCCTCATCCTGTCGTTGTTGTCACTTCGATTCCCTCCTTTCTCTACGTTCCAGTCTTCTGTCGAATCTCCACAGTCAAACGATCTGCTGTCCGCTGTCGCTCTTCTTGATTCAGGCCCTCGTTAAAGAAGAGTAGACTTTTAAAACTAGCGCCAGTAGCTTCCTTTTTATCTGCTTGATCCCCCCCCCCTTCCTTTCAACCCCCCTTCCCACCTGTACACTTATGTAATTTGTTTTTCCTGGTTTGTGTGTGTAACTGCGACTGTTGATTTTTTGTTTGTTTTGTATGTATGTATGCAAGTGGCTGGTGGAAATGCGTTCAAATCTTATTTTGCTCAGGAAAAATGCTATATAATAATATCATCATGATCATTATCATCATTGTTGTTGTCCTTGCTGGTTTTTTTTTTTTAATCAATATCATTATCCTCCTCCTCCTCCTCCTCATTATTATGATTACTATTACTATTATTGTATTATAATTATTATCATTATCATTATCAATAGTAGTAGTAGCTGTATAGCAGTTGCAGCAGTAGTAGCAGTAGTAGTATCATGATTATAGTCATCATATGAAATGATGATGATGATGATGATGATGATGATGATGATGATGACGATGATGATGATGTTAGTCATTTTTTTTTTTTAAGAAACAAACTATGACTTTATAAACCCCACATAAAGACATGCCAAGTGACGTCACGCGACTGTGAAATGACACACCATAACCAACGCAGCCCCGTCAGTACAACAAATCCACTACGTCTCACCACACACGCAACAATACAAATCTACCCGCACAGCATTCTCCAATGCTTCCGCCCCCC
>JADBJO010025582.1:5000-7500 GCA_016801955.1 Conus betulinus
CCTGACACCCTAGACATGCACAGACAAACTGTGGTCCAAGAATCATCAAAGTTTCATGCTTTGTCTATATATCCTAGACAGTTCTTGTGACAGTTCAAGTCTTAGTTTGAGTTTGAGTCAAACACACACACACACACACACACACACACACACACACACACACACACACACACACACACGCACGCACGCACGCACGCACGCACGCACCCACCCACCCACACACACACACACACACACACACACACACACACACACACACACACACGCTTGCACACACAATCTGTTGGTATAATATTGACGTGAATGTGCATGAGTATTCACTTTCAAAACAAATCATTAACACAGTCTTCATAAAATCTGCAAATGCTGCATCTGTCGTTATGAACAACCTCTGTTTCTCTAAAAAAAAAAAAAAAAAAAAAAAAAGAATATATATATATATATATATATATATTTGTTATCATGCGGCAGTTCTAAGTCTGAGGCATTTACACTTGAAACAAGTTGCTAGAGGCTCAGCAGGACCACGAAAAAGGCTATCTGAGCGGACACACTGTCGAAAACACTGCACTCAATATATAGAAATGATCACTGATTCTGGAAACTTTGTCAAAAATAACTTAAAACACTAACAATTTAATCACAGCAACAGAGAATGTATTTTGACTGAGAGCTGTTAGATCCTGTGTCAGTTAACTATCCAAGGGTAGGCCACTCTCCTATTAAATTAAATGTACAGCTCTAATTACATATAGTGTCCGGCCTTGGCGACGTGTAACTGAGCCCAAGCATTTTCAAAGGGATCCACTAAATCCTGAGTATAGCACCCTCCTAATGCAGAACCCTGTTTCTCGTTCTTTGCATGGTGTTGAGTTCTGTACGGGAGTTTAATACCCTTAAAGACAGTCCTCAAATTGGCTTGCCAGTAAGTGTCCCCCTTCTAGGAGTTTGTCTTCAGATGTAACTCGTTCCATGGGGTGGATGGAGAGAAAGGCAGAGCCTTATCTTTCAGATCCCTCTGAAAAGGCTTAGGCTCAATTCACTATATATTGAGTGCAGTGCAGTGTTTTCGACAGTGTGTTCGCTCAGATAGCCTTTTTCATTATCTTGCTGAGCCTTTGGCAACTTACTTACCGTTATTGTGCCGGCGACTGCTATAAGGACCCGTTCACCTTTGTGTTGATGTTGATGGACTACAGGAGTCCCAATGCACTTTTTAGAGTCATGTAGCTGTTTCTGGGGTTTCTTTCTTCTTCCACCCTGTGTTTTAAGTAAAAAAGAGAATAATGTGACGTCTTTTCTAAACTGAGCAGTTCTCTACTATGACGTCATTTGAATTGATGTCATTTTAGCCATGGAGATGAAAGTACCATCCGGTTTCTGAGGAAGCCTTTTGACGGGCGAAAGCTTGAATAATACAAAAAAAACAGTACTCTGTGGGTAGTGTTCAAGATCGTCACCATGTTTCATGATCTGCTCGTCGTATCTTCTGTTGGATGGCGCCGGCATTTGGAAAAATTGACAGATCTATCTATCTATCTATCTATCTATCTATCTATCTATCTGTCTCTATCTGTCTGTCTGTCTGTCTGTCTGTCTGTCTATCTATCTATCTATCAATCAATCTTTCTGTCTATCTATCTATCTATCTATCTATCTATCTATCTATCTATCGATGCCAGAAACCTGACCCTTAGCCATGAAATTGTGGTAATTTCTAGTCCTATTTGTCGCATCATTGACCTCTCATGTTACCAATGATCAGTGTACCATTCACCATCTTTGAACATTTGGCGTATAGTTTTCAATAAAAGATCTGAGGATTAACACATTTACTTTCTTTGACAATTATGCACACACACACACACACACACACACACACACACACACACACACACACACACACACACACACACACACACAAACACACACACACACACACATACACACACACACACACACACACACACACACACACACACACACACACACACACACACACACACACCACACACACACACACACACACACACACACACACACACACACACACACACACACACACACACACACACACACACACACACACACACACACACACACACACACACACACACACACACACACACACACACACACACACACACACAGAGAGAGAGAGAGAGAGAGAGACAGACAGACAGACAGACAGAGAGCAATTACAGTTTGATTACATAGACCCACACGATACACATGTACGTAGAAAAAGGGCTGATACATGAACACTTCAAAGGAGAACAGAGCAGCCATCATACAATTACACCAGATCCATAGAGATAGAGCAAACATCATACAATTACACCAGATCCATACAGACAGAGCAGCCATCGTACAATTACACCAGATCCACACAGACAGAGCAGCCATCATACAATTACACCAGATCCATACAGATAGAGCAGCTATCATACAATTACACCAGATCCATACAGACATAGAAGCCATCATACAATGACACCAG
>JADBJO010025582.1:12500-23617 GCA_016801955.1 Conus betulinus
ATTTTCGGCAATCCCTGCCCTTTTTAACGTGTCTGTATACACTGACGATATGACTTCCGGTCCTCTCTCTTGTCTCAGTCTAGTTTAGTTTATGTACTGCCCCATAATCGTCAAGCTTCTCTGTGTCATTTAAGTGTTGACCAGACCTTTGCAGCATGATAATGTTTATTGCAGATGGAGAATGATCAGACTGGATTTCATCATGTTAACAGAAATGTTTAAAACAACTCCGCCATTTAACTTGGAAAAAAAAAACTAATTTCAAAACAAAACATTCCACAAAATCCACTAAACGCTCCTTTGTTTGTCCATGTTAACCGGCAGTGTTACTTAAAATTCTTCTTGAAATTTGTTTCATTTTCTGCCTGTAGTAGTACCTCAATTTAAAACAAACGTCGATTTCAGTATGTTCAGATAATTTTGAGACATCAGCTGTGAGAAAAACAAAACATATTTATTGAACTATCACATGAGCTGAGCCATTCAATGAAGTGAAGCATAACTCTATAATTAAGTTTTTATTTCTCAGTGAGTTGACTGCAGGTGGGAATTGAAAAACAAACAAATAAAAAGAGAAATAGTTATTGCGTTTGCCAAGCAACAGGGACAAATAAAGTACAAGAAAAAAAAACTCGACGCGTTTGGACCTCTTAGGTCTCATTCGGGCAAGTAAAAACAACATTCAGGGACATGAAATCACTTATGTTCTCATATTCGGCGCAAGACGGGCTTTGATTAATAAAGAACATCAATAATTTTATAACACATCCATTGCTCAGCTAACATAGTAGCAATCGTACATTTATCATATGAACTTCTGGGGTTAAAGTGACAATATTTGGAATATGTCTGTACAAAATCACCACCAAAACGTGTACATCTTGGATGCACTGCTTGTGGTGATATTTGCAAACATTAGTAAATAAAGAGCATCAGTTACGCCATGCCTAATTTGTCTCTAGTCTCCTTACCAAAGTCTTCCGTGACGTTTCTTCATTTGAGACTAATGAGGGGCTTGGGGCGGAGTGTAGTTAACACTGCTATGCTTAGGGTTTGTTCATTTCATCTGCTAAAGGCATTAAAGAAAATCTGACACTATTGTATGTGCCCTACATAATCGAGTGAACAGACAATGAAATGATTTTCTGCCTCTAGTGCCAATACTCCTTGACTTCCATACCACGACAGTTTCTTTACTTCAGCAGTTTACATGTTAAAAAAAAGTCATTGAAAATAATTGTGTCCCAGCTGGCTATATCAGAAACCTTGTCAAGAGACAGAACTGCGACTTTCATCCAACAAACCGCATCAAAAGATCAAGGATCGAGACAAAGTCATGGGCATTCAGTTTCATGTGCGATACATCGGCGCTCTCTTTGTCAGAAATTAACGTGACAACCCCATGTAACAGGCTGTGATATTCTACATGCAGCAATTTTGAATACTGTCCACTGTCTGAGCTAATGGTGCAGCTTTTCTACTGTCTGTGCTGACGTCTTGGCTGTGGGGAGTCACTGTTCTCCTTGATGCAAAGGCTGCTGGCTTCCATCCGCCGGTGGACTGCTCTCGTTTCAGTTTCATCAAGGAGGCGTCACTGCGTGCGGACTAGTCCATATACGCTACACCACATCCGCTAAGTTTTGAGACCACGCTACGCATGATTTGAAGCTGATGGATAAATGAATTAACAACAATGATGAGACAATTGAAGAAGAGGGTCTCGTGGCTACGATTCAGCAGCTGTCTGACCTACGCGTTAGCCCAACGCGCTGGTCAGACCTACCATTTTTGTGTGTGTGTGTGTGTGTGTGTGTGTGTGTGTGTGTGTGTGTGTGTGTACACGTGTGTGTCTGATGTGTGGACATGTGCCCATGTGTGTGCGTGAGCGCATGTGTGTTTATGCGTGTGTCTGCCTGTGTGTGTGTGTGTATGTGTGAGTGTGTGCGTGTTCATGCACACACACAAACACACACACGCACACACACACACACACACACACATACACACACAGCATTACCCCACTGATGAACACACACCAGAGCACACACGTCTACAGTATACGCTGGGGACCCTGAGAGATTCAAAGTCTTATCTCAGTTGACATGTGTTTTTCATCTTTTGTGTCTGTTATTGGAAAGGCCCAGTATGAGTTTGCCCCAATCTCTAGGAGTCTTCGCAATGTTGGCCTTGAGATTATTCCAATGTTTGTTTGGTTGGTGATGTTTCTTGCTCTTCCCTTAAGTCTGGATGTGCGGCCACTTCCTCTCTTGATGTTCAGATCTGAAAGATGGTCTATGGTATAGTGGCTTTGCTCTTGTTTGCTTAAGTGATTCTTCAGATTTTTTATCACATCAGATCGGCCAAGCAGTAATCCAGTTCTTATCGTTGCCTTGCCAGCCAGTGTGTCTGCTCTCTCGTTTCCTTTAACTCCAGCATGTCCAGGGCAGTACATCCATATGAGTCTCTCCAATGGAAGGCTGCGCATTAGTTCATTCCAAGCAGGGCTTCCCATTCCACTTTTCACTTTCTGAAGTAGGTTCATGGAGTCAGTCAGTATCATGGCTTGTTGAGTTTGAAACTGGCTTATGGATGTAAGCCAGTGGAGTGCTTGTGTCACTGCTTCTACCTCCATTGTTAGACTTGAAGTTGTTAAACTGTGCGCACCATTGTCTTCCTGAATAGTTCGGCCATTTTGCTTCACTGTGTATCCCCAGCCTGACTTACCTTTGGTGACAGAACCGTCTCTTCTACCAGCGTCTGAAATTTCTGCGTTGGTTTTGCCTTCTGGCCATTCTCGACAATGTCTTCCGAGTGCTGTAGCAATGGCAATTTGGTAGATGTGCTTCAAGTAGTCTGGATATTTCTCCCATTCCTTGGTTTTCTTTGACTTCTGCTAACTGGATACACAGCTAAGGCGTTGCTGCTGAGCTGTGCCAACCATGATTTGTGTGCACAACACGCTGGACTGGGCTGACCTGGTCAGCCCTTTGAGCCCAGTGGGTCCTTCTGTTTCACGTGCACTGGACTAAAGAAATGGACTCTAAGCTTTTTTTTTAAGAGAAAGGAATTGATGGTGACACTGAGGTGTAAACTTCGGGTGTGTTGATGACTGGTGAAGAACCAGTGCCAAACTCTCGCTCACACAACGTCGACAGACGCATCTAGTCAGATAATAGAAGAGGAGAGTTCACCCTTTGATTAGTAACTAATTCTTTTCTACATTGTTTACATAAGACCACTGTCTTCTATTCTTTCACGTAATCACACATACTTGTTTCAGTTCAACACATTAACAAAGTCCTTGTCCTCACGCACTCCAAAATGCCTGTCTTTTCAAAGGCTGGCCTCAAACTTTGTCACACTATTATCTGCTTTTCTGTTTCGCAAATAAAGTTCCATGGGGCTCACAGACCTAGAACAAAGTTTTCCCTTCTGGCGTTGGCCCCAGCAAACCTCAAAATTTTCCCAGTCTCCACAACCTCACGTTGACTTACATAAAGCACAGGCTATGCGTTCTGTGCCCCTCTCAACAAACAAACAAACAACAAATAACAGTATGTCCACAGTTTTCCAGGGGAAACAATAATATTTGAATATCTTTATCTTATATATATATAATCCTTTTCATATTTGTTTCTCTTTGCATTTCTTTTCACCATATTTTATCCGGTGATTTACCAAGCCTAGCGTAGACTAGCCGTGGCCTTTACTTTCTGTTTACCAAGCCTAGCATAGACTAGCCGTGGCCTTTACTTTCTGTTTACCAAGCCTAGCATAGACTAGTCGTGGCCTTTACTTTCTATTTACCAAGCCTAGCGTAGGCTAGCTGTGGCCTTTACTTTCTATTTACCAAGCCTAGCGTAGACTAGCTGTGGCCTTTACTTTTTGTTTACCAAGCCTAGCGTAGACTAGTCGTGGACTTTACTTTTTGTTTACCAAGCCTAGCGTAGACTAGTCGTGGCCTTTCCTTTCTGTTTATTACTGGCGCTTCCTGTGTCATTGAAAACCAGATCTAAAAAAAAAGTTAAACAAACAGACCACAACTGAGGCGTGCGCCCTCGCCAACACTCGATGCAGTCAGCCAGTGTGTCATTCAACTGACCATCCCACAGGTGGCAAGCCGTCACCCTGTGTCACTCGCCCATTACGCGTCAGGCATGCGTGCTGCACGGTTTCCATGTCTAGGTGAGCCAAGGTACACATGGGTAAACAAGACTTTAAAATCCTTCCTTCTCTTCCAAAGCTTGTACAAGTCATCTTATATTTCCCGTCGACATTTTTTTTTTACAGCAATCAAGAACTTGGACACAGTTCCTGGCATGCATGGACTGCAGTGCACATCCTAGGTGTGGCATTCAGGTGAAGGATCTTCAATGGAGACTCGCTCTTCTCTACCGTTGTCACCGATCTGACCTGTCAGGGTTCCGGCCATTCTAAAAAGGGGTTGGAGAAGGGGGGGGGGGGGGGGGGGGGTAGTGTGAGGATGGGGATGGGGGTGCATGGGGTGACGTCACCTCAGTGAGAAATGGGGGAGAACTCTTTGGTTTAAATAACATTCTGAATGTGGAACCAGTTTGGAGCAACAGACACAGAGACCAGATGCGGACCAGGATTTGCAGTTCTACCAATTCTGGTCTGAACGCCGGGATTTTGTCTACTGGTACACATAATGCTGCCAATTTCCAACAGGTGTGTTTTCATTGAACAAAAACAAAGCTGGTGATGGAAGAGAGAGACAATCAGCGAAAGTGTGAGGACTGGAGGTGATGCAATCTTTGAATCATTTTGAAAGAGAACTGAAAATATTCACACACACACGCACACACACACACACACACACACACACACACACACACACACACACACACACGTAAACATGTATCATGCAGACAATCTATAAACATTCACCATGTCCTCTTAATCTTTTTTCTCCCACAACTCCGAGGGAAGAACAGGAGGCACTGCAGTGAAGAACAGTTCATCAGATCACTCCAGTGTGGTTGGTTGTGTGTCTCTCTCTCTGTCTCTCTCTCTGTCTCTCTATGTATCTGTCTCCATCTCTCTCCCTCTCCAGAGAGAGAGAGAGAGAGAGAGAGAGAGAGAGAGAGAGAGAGAGAGAGAGAGAGAGAGAGAGAGAGAGAGAGAGAGGAGAGAGAGACTTCCCTTGTCTGGTTGCCAGCAAGACAAACTTTTCACAGCTCCGATAAATTTTGATCGTTGTAATAGACCGCTTTTTGTCCAATCACAGTTTTTTACAATAACTCTGCTTACCGGAGCAAGTTTACTGAAAAACTGATTGGTTAGGTTAGTTAACTGTGCTTTTAAAAGAAGTATAGTGTCTGTTTTTACTTAAACCTTGTCGATTTTTTGCTTTAGATAAAGCGCTCTCTTTACGATAAAAATAGGAAGACGTTATTAACTGTGGATGAGATTAAAAGACTAAGGATAGTAGGCTGGATAACCAAAGAAGTCTTCTCTGTTCCCCAGGCTGAGTTTGTCCCTGGTGTACTTGGGAACTGGTTGTCCCTACCACGGGTCTGGGGCCTGTTGTGTGTCCCCATTCTCTATCGTGCCAGGTGTGCGAGAGGGCTGGTGCATGCCAGTATAGACCCAACAAACCAGCTGAGCCAGTGCCTCTTCTGCGAGATAAGTCGTCGCTTCGGATTCGAGACCCTAAGTCTTGTTCGCCAGCTGCGCCCTGCACTGGCACTGGTCCCCGCCTAGTCAGAACCACCGCCTGTGGTGACAACGACCTGCAGCGTCATCGTCGTTCCTGCGCGTCGTGAGAACCTTCGTGTCGTCGATCTTGCGCATAGTGAGACCCTTGTTGCTGTGCAGTAACAGAGCCACAGCTCTTGGAAGTGAAGGCTGGTGCCTCAAAAGTAGCATAGTGCTACTTCAGTGTGATCGGGCTGAATCATATTTTTTTTGGGGGTGTAGGAACTGGTTACTTCCTTGTGGACAGAGACGTCACTGCATCGTTCCATCGTCACTTGCAAGTCACTGCCCCTGTTGACAGTCGCAGTGTGGTCGCGTCGACTTTGTTCTTCACCTGCGTCTGCCCCTACCTGCAGACTGCGTCCCCTTAGGCCAGACAGTGCCTATGACAGACTGCTGGTGTGAGCGTCGCATTATACATACACACATTAATATCGCACACCCATAGTTGGGGTGTGCCCCATGTGTGTTGTTCATGTTTATTGATGTTGATGTTTTGTACGTGTTGGATGGCATAGGCGGCATAGAAAAAAAATAAGAAAAGAATCGCGGTTGTGTTGCCTGGCTGTCTATGTGCGGTTGAGTGGGTGTGTGTGGTAGGACGCAAGCACGCATCCATATTTCTGGGAGAGTCAGACACGCAGACACACATGCACAGGTACCCCATCCGTAACAATCGTCTTCACAAGAAAGCGTGTGAAATGCAGGTTGAAGGTCTTCCATCGAATGTAGGCAGAATGCCAAACGCCGTGCTGCGTTCTATGGCGTTGTCGTCTATAAAATCGAAGGCAGGGATAATCAGACTGTTGTGATCCTTCAGTTGACAGCGATGTCCATTCATACCCCTGTTACCGAGATCCCCAGCTCACAGCGCAGTGTTCAGGAGACAATGTCCGTCGCAGGTCAACGGGGACAGGAGAAGGGCCGAGGAACACCGGAAGCAAAAGGCAAGTGAGGCTGCCTCTTCCCTGTCTGGCCTGTCCTTACCGACCCCTGCCAGTTTGATCTACAATGGCGACAGAAGCGACAACAACAATGAAGATTCCTGTGCTGACCCTTGTCAGTATTCACACCGACCCACTTCCTGTGTGCCTGCCTGCACAGAGTTCGCTGCACCACCACGATGGAACACAGCACATCGACATGACACCGTGCGACACAGACAGTGAGTCAGTGATAGTCTTTCCCACCACAGACTTGCCATCCGACACGGATGTGACAAGCTGTTGTGATGATGAAGTTGGTGTTGATAACCCTGGTGCGGTTTACAATTGTGATTCGTCTGTGACCAAATCTACGCAACAAGAAATTGAAACATGTGTTGTAACAGTGAGAAGTGGTTATGCAGATACCACTACTGTTAAAGCATAGACACAGCATGCAGACATTACAATCACAGACAATGGCGTGTTTGGAAGACACATTGCCAGTCAGAACTGAAAGAAGAGGTGAAAGGCTGCATTGTGGCAGCAAGGGGTTGAAAACCGAAAATCCTACCATCCTTCGTGACTATTGCACTGCTGTAACGCCCCGCCGCAGCCCCGGCACCGGCAATCCACAGGGAGCAGTCAATGTCAAGTCGTCAAGAGGCAAACCCACGGAGGAGACACTGCACTGCTGCCGAGTCACTTCGGTGGTGTTCAGTGGCGCCTGTTCTGATCTAACATACGCAGACACCACCTACTAAGCCCCCTACTGACGACAATAATTGCTTAGTCGCGGAGCCGGCGTGAGTGAGCTCTCCCTCAGGAGGGCGCCACCACGTCCGTCCAACGACAGCCCCCATGGACTCGCCGATACCGGTGACCCCGACGGAACCAAACCAAGGCCACAGACGTGGAGAGGACATCGAAGTTGAGGTCACCATGAGAGCAGGGCATGAAGGGCCACAGAATTTGAGACATTTTTTTTTTAATGCTGATCGATGAGAATGAGATGATTAAGATGATGCTACGGATTTCCATTTCGGTCTGAGACTACATGACAGGGCTGTACTCTACGCTTCCTTTCATAATATATCCCGGCGTCAACCAGGCCCGAGAGATACAGGCACCTGCAGTGTTGGTCAGGAAATTTGAGCACACTCTCAGAAACGCATCCATTAAGTGGATGAAACTCGCTGTGTGGTCCCAGTCTTCCCACTGAGTCCAGGTGGCTGAAGTCAGCAACAATAGACACAGGCTAACACCTGTATGAATGTACTGAAAGAACCGTGATAGACCTACCTAGACCTACCTAGACCTACCTAGACGTACCTAGACCTATTTTAGACCTATCCAGCTGGTAGGGAGCAGAGACTCTTAAATTGTCCTTTATTCTCAATCGCCATCCTAAGAAAATCAAACCACTTCCTAAAGTGAAATAACAGAACAGTAAACTGGGTTGTCTGCTTCATGCTGATTGATTAATGTACAGCAAAAGTCGGCACTCATCAAAAATATGTTAACATTTTCAAGACCTGCAATCTGGCATTAATGAAGGTATCAGCCGAGACCATCCTGAGTTGAGTCGGAACAACTAGACTATTTTAGGTTAATGAACTCCAACACTGAAAGGAACATCAGTCTTACGATAGAAACTGTAGGGTTTTCATACAAGCCACAAGAACATCAGTCTTACCACAAAACTGTAAACATACAAGCAACAAGAACACCAGTCTTACCATAGAAAATGTAAGGGTTTTCATACAAGCAAAAAGAACATCAGTCTTACAACAGAAACTGTAGGGTTTTCATACAAGCAACAAGAACATCAGTCTTACCATAGAAAATGTAAGGGTTTCATACAAACAACAAGAACGTCAGTCTCTTACAACAGAAACTGTAGGGTTTTCATACAAGCAACAAGAACATCAGTCTTACCATAGAAACTGTAAGCGTTTCATACAAGCAACAAGAACACCAGTCTTACCATAGAAACTGTAGTTTTTTTTTTTATACAAGCAACAAGAATCAAGTGTATGAGAAAGACTGAACATTGGATATACTGGCAAGGATGGTAGGAAACTCTGAAATCTTGTCAGAGCTCTGAAAAATGAAAGATTGTCGTCAGTTCCCATAATTCACAAATCAAACAGACCCTTTCATTTGGTGACGTTGCCATTATCTTTGAGAACATGAGTAACATCAATATACAAACATACAAAGACAGATCTGTACAGGGATGCAGACAATAAAGGGACAATCATGAATTAATCCTCCAGAGTTTTAAAACAAGTGAAGGAAAAAAAACAGAAGTGCAAAAACCTGCGGAGAGAAACAAAAGATTACTGGAACCCGAAAAACACCCCAATAAAAAGGCCGCAACACCCTGAAATTCAGGACACAAAGACGTCACAGAAGATCTCCAATGCCGGCTGGACTAATGCGCTGACCACCAGTCCTGGTGAGATCCACACTGACTGCTATTCACAAGAAGAGAAAGAGTAAAAGCAAAGCAGACAGGTAGCAACATATCAATCAACCAGCAGTGTTGTGAAATGTAAGGCTCCTAAGCAACAGATTAGCCTAGTACCTGGAAAATGAGAGATCAACTCTCATAGACAGATAGGGCTTAGACACCAGTTTTGCCTATGTTGCCCAAGAAATTCATGTTTTTCCGGGACAAAAAGGACGTGATTGCAATTTGGATAGCCTTGGTGCAGGTGACCCGTTCATCTGGTTCTGTGTGCATTGTGTGATGATAGCTCGAGAGACAAACAGGAAGATTGCAGTCCCCATCAACGCCAGATATAAGCAAAAGAACAAGCAAAAACCTTCAGTCTGGCCACAGAGAACAGTCATAATGTATATCCCCAGGAAACAGATACAACGTATCCCAGCACAAAACGCCCCTTTAACTGGAATATCAGATAAAAAAAAAAAAACCGCAGTTCATGGATTACCCTGATAAAGTTCTCTTGAACATCTTGGGAAGCAAAGCACACCAGGCAGCTGCGCCTGGGTCATGTAGGACTTGTCCCTTGCGTATGGAGCAGCACAAACCCAGGCGTCACGGATCATCACTGCTGCACTCACGATGTCCTGATGCAGCAGACATGTCTTGACAGCCTCAGAAGCAGGCAACACAGGGCACAAGTATCAAATAAACCTGCTGAATTCAAAACGTTGAAGAAACATCCGACCTGCTGAGGAGTGCCCAACCCCATGAAGTGAAACGCATCGGCTTTCGGCTCCATCTACAAAGATTGGAGAAGCAAGGTCCTGAACTAATGCCACAAAAAAAAATGAAGTTAAAAACACACAGCAGAGTACCAGCTTGGAATCACCTCTCGGATATAATTTTGCAAAGGTTAAAAAAAAAGAGCCTGAGATAACAACAGTTTCCCCTGCGTACATGGGGCAGGCCCACCCAAGAGAACTCTGGACTAATACACACGTATACTGCTCAAGAAAAGAGACTAGGAGGAATAGGGGTGGTAGAACTCTGATCAGGCTAGAGTGAACAGTGGGCCACTCAGCTATATCATCTTGAAGACACTTCTCCACAACTCAGATTCTGTGTTTCTGTGTGGGTGCGTGTGGGTGTTGTTGTTAGTCTCTTTAACGTCTGTTCTCTGAAAGTGATATTAGACGGTGGGAAAGGATGGGGAAGAGGGGAAGGGATGGGGAGAGTGGGAAGGAGATGACTGCATGCAAGAGTTTGATATGAACGTACGTGTGGTTTGTCGGTACTTGCGTGAGTGTGTACAAGTGTTTGAAATCTAATTATTGCATTGGGAAAATGGATAAACCAGATACGCAAACCATAAACAGTCATTCAACAAGAAAAATACAAAACCAAACAGAACTGAGCAAATATATTTGGAGATTTAAAGACAAAAAAAAACAAACTATAACATATCCTGAAAATCATAAAAAGGGCATCACCATACAACAACATTTCAAAAAGATGCAACCTATGTTCAACAGAAAAATGGTTAATACTATGCAAACCATAGCAAACGCACCCTGAACTGTAAACAACCCCCAAAAACGAACAATACGTGCAGCCAATCCGCACGTGCAAACAGTGACATCAGGCCATATAAACACCGGCAGTAGGCGCCCCAAAACCATCCTGACGAGAGCGCTGGCTCGAAACAGATCTGTTGGTTTTTAAAACTTCCTTTTTATCACCCTATTTTTAACAGATGTTGCTCCCCAAGGGGTTGAGCACTTTAAGAATTTTATTTCTTCTTCCTGAATCCGAATGCAAAAAAAGAGGACAAAAACACATATGACTTCAAATCATGGCGATCTCCACCAGCCATAGATGAAATGAAATCTTTTGAGGATAAATGAAAAGAATGATAGCCAACATAGAATTCAAAAAATCAAACAACGATTTCCAAACATCATTAAAAAATGAAATAAAACAAATACAAAAATGATAAAAAAATATTCGTGAAGGCTGACAAA
>JADBJO010025583.1:0-2500 GCA_016801955.1 Conus betulinus
CACCATTGCCACAATGGTCGTTCGCAGTCAAGGCTGCTGCCTACATTTTGATAACGATCAACAATGTTGTGTACCACCAGGGGTATTTCCCTCATGTAGATATGCACATATCGGATATGGGTTGAAAGTACTAACATGGGTATAAGTTTAGTATGGAGGCTGTTTTTTTTTTTTTTTTTTTTTTTTTTTTTTTAAGGAAATATAGACTATAGAGTATCATCTGGAGATGAAAAAAGTTATTAAATGGAAACAAACACTGCACTGAACGGGAACACCGTGCCCGCACGGATATGTAAGTGGGTACCTGCTGCTTCCTGGACACAGAGGGTTTGAAGTTGGAAAAAAAAATCGACCCTACGAGTGGTTCGAACTCGCAACCATGATCTCAGCAAAAAAAGAAAACCAAAAAACAAAAACAAACAAACAAACAAAACATCTTAGCCATTTGTCCGTGGGCCCTGGACAATTTAATCACTAAACGGATGGGCCATGATAGGAACTGGGCGGAAAACGTATTGTAGATAACAACTTGTAATAATTGCCTTTAGGCAAAAGGGATGGATTTTCAGGGGTTAGTGGCTGTCGAAAGGGACAGGAGAATCAAATGTGGTAAGGAAGTAGACATTTTGCAGTATCACGTACTGAAATAGAAGGCAACAAATATATCTATCATATCTATCTAATCTATCTATCTATTATCTATCTATCTATCTGGTCTGTCTATCTATCTATCTATCTATCTATCTATCTATCTGTATGTATATGATTTCAATGATGTGATAAAATATTTTCAGTGTATATTGTTATTGGTATTACAAACTAATCAGAGTGGTGGAAACTTTGGTGGAAATTGTGTTTACTACGATATAAACAGAATGTATTATAAACTGAGCTTACTGTAGGTAGATCAACTTCTTATGATTTTTGTTATCATTTTAAACTTTGTTTTAGTATCATAATCCACCCATGGTAAAAGTATGTTGTGCACTAAAACGGAATTAGTATCTGTTGTCATCACGAACATACCCAGAATCATAAATTCATATCATTTAGTGAGTGATATAACCGATATTGTGCATTTCGATTTTTCTCTTCTTCTGCCTGAATAGGCCTACCATCGCAAAACATTACTTGGCACATATTTTCTGCCTTTGTTTGTGACATTTAAAGAAAATGTTTATCGAAAATGCATTTGTTGTTTTGATTGTGGTTTGGTTTGGTTTGAATTTCAAAAAGACTGCTCCTCTGCTCTCTCCCTCTCTCTCTCATCTCTCTCTCTCTCTCTCTCTCTCTCTCTCTCTCTCTCTCACACACACACACAACACACACACACAACACACACACACACACACACACACACACACACACATCGAGCTATCATTGATCGTCTTCATCTGTTGCGGATACTAGAACTGCTTTACAAACGAAGTCACCACAGAGTTGAAAACCGATTAATTATATCTGTAGATCCACAGTCAAACTTTTCAAAGTGCGATAATTTGATTGACGTGCATATCTGCCAGCAACAATGGACCGTAAGTAACAGATACGTTTGTTAAAAGAAAAACTCCATTGACAGTTTGTGATGTATCAATTATTTTTATTCTTTCCAAAAATGACTCATTTTAACGGATTTTCCTTTTCTTTTTCAAATACCCTATATTAAGCAGACACGAGCTTCTCGTTGTTTGCTATGTGGTTGCTGTTCACAGTTTCTTTATCACACTGGTATAATTCTCACAAGAAAAAGAAAGTTAAGAAAAAATAGCCATTTGTGTGATTGGTAGGCATATTATTCTCCTCATGCTCCTTATACTACATGCATCCAGGTATTTCTCCTCATGCATTCATGTATTCTCCCTTTACTACTTGCATTCAGGAGCAATTCATCTGATATCTTTTTTTTTTTTTTTTTTTTTTTTTACACTGACATTTGGCATTGATTTTGGCTTGATTTTCTCCATCGGCAATTCACTTGGAGCAAAAAAATATTAAAACAAATGTAAGCTGTGAGGGCGTCGGACTCGTCTTTTCCCCTGTATTCCTCTAGTCGCACACACACTGTTCCCTGAAAACAGAAGTCCTGTTGACGGTGACTTATCACGAAATATGTGAAAGCCTTTGATCTTGACGTGCCCTCATGCAATATTGAACTGACTTTTCTGATGCTGATCATTTAACACGATCTAAGTCGTAGCATCTTAGACATCGCTTCGCTTTGTTTCTTGCCTGAATTTTCAGCCACTCAACAAATACAGAGAAAAGTTGTATGCCCATGAACTCACGTACAACATGTTACACACAGAACGTAACAACTGCATGGTTGGATTGCAACTCCCGGGGAAAAACTGACCATGTGCACCAAACCATAGCTACACATTGGTACCGTTAACATGAGGAATGCTGATGATGTCACAATGAGGGTGACTGGTAAGGAGTGTACTTGGTCAGTTCCAGATTTGACCTGCTGACCATCACCCCTCTCATTTTCAGAGAAAGC
>JADBJO010025583.1:7500-22500 GCA_016801955.1 Conus betulinus
CAGCTTTATATTGGAGGGAAATAATTTACAAAGTTCAGAAATTACAATGTACACAATACGAACACACAGTCATTAGTAAACCAATCATTTAAATCAAACGTGGGATTATATTGGAGGGAAATAATTTACAAAGTTCAGAAATTACAATGTACAATACGAACACAGTCATTACTAAACCAATCATTTAAATCAAACACAGGTTTATACTGGAGGGGAAAAAAGTGAAAATGAACTGACCTGAAAAGAAATAAGAGGAGAAAGGAAAACTTCACAGGGACAGCGGTTAAGAACAAGCGATGAGGTAAAGGAGTGGAGTGTGAGGGTGGGGTGGAGAAAGGGGGGTGCGAAGGACGGTGGGTGGGTGGGGGGGGGGGGGGGAGATGGAAAGTAAGGCAATGAAAAGGGGGGAAGGGGGGGGGGGGGGGGGGGGGGGCACCATTATCCAGGAATCCGTGATGTCGCCTCTCGTTTTGTCATTCGTGAAAAAACATGTCAGTCCCAGGGCTTGTTGCAGGCAACGTCGTCCGCTTCGGGCTTAATGTGTCATAACATGTCAGTCCCGTACTGACCGTTTCACACACCGCTCCTCAGTTCAGTACTGTCTGTCTTACTGCATGTCCGTCTGCTGGTCTGTCCTGTCCGTCTGCATGTCTCTATCAGTACAAGCCTGCGACGAAAACAACAGAACAGGCAAAAGGAACATCAGAAGGGGCAAAACACCTACGCAAAAAAAAACCATCAGAAATGCAAAAAGAACATTTGTCGGTTCGGTAGTTGGTATTTTGCCTATTGTATCAACGGTTGTAACTTCTTTTTTTGGGGCGTGACGTGTTCGGTTAAAACCGTAGTAGAAAACCGTAGTAGCATTGGGCTTTCTATTGGGTCCAGTATAGTAATCCGAAAAGTCAGTCTCCAATAGGTAGCTACCGCCTTTGGCATGATAGGTATAATCCAGTCCCTGTACGTTACACTCGATTGTAACTCCGGCAGGATAGCCGACGTTAGAGAAAAACCTTCGTCGATGATGAATCCATAGGTAGTGGGTTTCTTTTTTTTTTTTTTTTTTTTTTTATGACAAAACCTTTCCCTACTCTTTCTGGAGGATCGGAGAATGGAAGGATTAAGAAGGGCGCGGCATTGTGGGGGTTGAGGGGTTTGATGTTAACGCCCTGGATTTTCCAAACGCAGTTTGGACATCTGTCTGTACTGAAGTTACATCGACAATCGAATAGTATTTTCCGTTTCTGTACGTTGCTGCTGAAATTGCAGTAGTATTTGGTAGGATCGGCTTGGGTTGCGGTAGGATCAACGGTGAGGGGTTTGATATTCAGTCCATGGATTCTCTTTGTGCAGTTTTGGCATTCGATGGTACTGACGTTACATTCACAACTTAACATCACCTGCTGGGTGTCCGTGGCTACCTCGCCCCTAAAAACGCAGCCATGGACCGCCACGAAGAAAAATATAGACAATAGAATCATATCGCTTGGTTTTCTGTTCAGAACTCTCATTGTCTTACTGCTAAACGTTGCTACTTGCCACCACTTTTAAGCAGTTAGCTGCTGGGGGGAAAAAAGGAGGAAACAAGGGAAAAAGGGAAAATGGAAACGAAAAAAAGGTTGTGGTGGGGGGGGGGGGGGGGGGGGAGAAATGTAAGATGAGAAAAAATCCGGGAGAGGAAAATAATCTAGTCTTTCTTCGTCCTTCACTCCTTCCCGTTAGAATCTTTTTCTTCTTTATCAAGACGTGGCATCGGCGTTCCCTGTTTTCTTTTAGAATCTTCTTTTTGAAGTGCAAAGTCCCAAAGAACGTTATTAATGTCCGGTTCCTCACTCGGCGTAGTTTTTGGCAGGTCGACGTTCTTATAGTTTTTTTTTTGTTGTTGTGTTGTTTTTCAGCGGCGTATTTGCCTTCTTCATGATTTTTTTTTTCCTTCGCTGGACTAAGAACCAGACTGAGAAAAACTTTTATAACTTTGGGGGGGAAAACCAAAACTAGCCAGGGAAAAGAATCTAGAGAGAGCGGAAGAAAAAATGAAGTTATAAAAAGTTTGGTTTGTGGGGAAGTCCTCATGATCCTGGGAGTCAAATCATGTCCGGTTACGCCCCCGGTACGTGCAAAGGACAGAACCAAGCCGCCCGTTCTTGACCAGCACGATGCCCAGTACTCCCCCACCGTTGTCCGGTACGTCCTTAGTGTTCCCCAGTACGTGACAGTGACGACGACAGTGATGCTGATACCATGATTTTGGAACAGCCACCCGCAAACCCCCAGGCTTTGGAAGAACTATCCGAGCGCGTCGCTATGGCCTACACATCTGGGACGGCATCGACCCTCCCGCCGACGACGGATTAGACGGCGAGGCTGTTATTACCAGGATGCAGGCAAAGTGCAAAGACAATTCCTTGGGTTTTGTCCCCTGTGTTTACCGAGATGTGCAGAACCAGTACCTGCGCACATATGTTACAACGTCTACGACGACGGCTGCCGTTACTCCATGGCCATGGTTCCTTGCAACCACGATGTGTGTTACACCTGTTGCCGGCGCATTATGGGCGAAGCCATCGATGCGTGTCCCATATGCCGGACTCTGCCTACCAACATCGTGGAAGTGCGGAGTACGGCCACCATGATGCGCACGTTGCTGGAGGAGGGAAGAGAAAAAATCTGGACCTCAACTCAAAAAAAAAAAAAAAAAAAGCAGGCATCGCCGACGTTTTCAAGAACTTTCTGCTCAATCGCCTTCAGTTCAGTTCAGTAGTTTTATTTAATGTCTTTTCATCACAAGATGATCTTAGACCTTTAAACTGCAATATACATTCCATTGTGCTATCAGAATTCTCCTCCTCCCCCCCCCCCCCCCCCAAACCCCCACTAAAAAAGAAATCATATCTCAAATGTTTTTTTTCACAATAGTCTTGCAACTGGGGACTTGAGCAATAACCAAAGCAATATATCAAAAAAAGCAAGGGTTATTTACCACACTATCAACATTGTCAGAATTATTTATAAAAAATATTCTTCTCCTTATAAGCTGGGGTTAGTATAGGGCATTCGAATAAAAAGATGACGCCATTGAGATATTCTCCTGACATACACGCTATACGTCGTGAATATTTTGTATTCATGTATCTAACCGTAATTTATGAATTATCTGGCTAGATACCCTTGACATGATGGCAGAACGGAATCGCCTGGAGCCGGCAAGGTGTCAGCAGATGGGCTTCCTGGAGACGGCGTGCAATGCGGCTAAAGAGGAGTTTGACCTGCGCACCGAAATTCGCTCCGTGCTGGTAAAAGAGGAGCACGATCGCCCTGAGCCAGGAAAATCGACGTGGCCTTTGACCATCTGCTTGAAATGGACAACGCGACTCTTCTGCAAGAAGCGCAGGAGATACTGAAGCGCACTGGCGCAAAAGAGTTCTTTCACAAGTCCGTTCCTGACATCTTGCCCGAATTCAATCAATCAGCGCGAACGTCATCATGAACCGCATGGTCCAGGGCAGCTTACTGGATGACAACTCGGCCATCGCCACGAGGGAAAAGTATATGGGTTCGGATCTGCCTGAAGGATGCGGGATCTTCAATGTACATCACTTCAGCTCAGCCTCCACAAGGTCCTTGTCGGAGTTACCCGAGGGGGGTCGTACAGCGGCTGGTGCAGAATATCTATACCCTGAACAGGGCGGCTTCCCGTAAAGTAAAGAGAAACACCCGTCGCCCCGCTCGCCCCAAGCCCGCAACCAGCCACTAATTATTTTTGCATTATGACACTACTGTATATAGTTTTTACTGCATTAACCCTCTAGGATACAACACCTGCGGAGATGCGTGCATACCTAGTTGTGCTCGTCATGATGGGATTCTGCCAAGATTCTGGTGCTACTGGTCAAATGATCTTCGGTTTAGAGAGCCATGGATCAGTGGGTGATGTCGCAAACACGGTTTCTGCCATGCGGTAAATATGGTAAAACCATGGATCAAGAATAGTGTGTTTACTATATTGGCAACATGTGACAGTGGTGACACTCACCTTCCTGCTGTGTGTGACCAGGGACCCACGTTAGAGTGTCAATAATGGAGTTTACTTATTTTTCTGCGACTGTGTATATATTCTGGTGATAAAAATCGTTTAAGTAGACACAAACACCCCCTGTTAGGATAAAAAAAAAAAACCTGTAAAGTTACCTAGTTGCATGTTGTGGTATGTGACAATCATGTGACACTTTGTGACACCCCAAACTGGATTTACTGAACCAGGACTGCTGTTTATAAGTCGAGGTAGGCCACCCTTTAATGATTTATACTAACAAATACATGCTGACAATGTTACTGTGTGTGTGGTATACAGTATCATAGTAGCATTGTCAACGTTTGATGTCCCATTGTTTTGTGACAAACAGGGTGACAATGACACCGACACTCATTCCAAACATGTGGCATCTCTGCTTATGACATAGGATGTGTTAGAAGTTTTCATACTAAATCTGACAGCGCTGCAATGAAAACGTTGTCCACTAAAGCCTTTCAAAGGTAGTAAGTGATTTTCAGGTTATAAATCTCAAAACAATACGAATACTAGGAGCAGTTCTTGGCTGGGGAAAACGCGAATGCAAGAGGGCGAATGTTGCTTACTTGCTTACAAAGTGTTTTTATATAGAAACAGACAGAAATAGGGCCTCCACATTGTCCTCATGGAATAAGCCTTTAGGTAGACATACTGTCTTTAAGGCTTCCACAATTGTCCCAATGAAGTTGGTTTAGAATTGTAACTGGAAATGCTACTAAGGCTGTTGTTTTAAGTTAACAACTTGTGTGGTGTGTGTGTGTGTGTTGTGTGTGTGTTGTGTGTGGTGTGTGTGTGTGTGTGTGTGTGTGTGTGTGTGCGAGAGAGAGAGAGAGAGCGCGAGAGAGATCATGAAAGAGAGATTCTAGTCTAATATATACCATGCAGAGAAAGAAAGAGAAGAGAGAAAGATGCGTAGAAAGATGCGTAGAACAATGTAACTTTACATATTGTATTATATGTTATAGAGAGAAAAGAAAGACTTTGTATCTGTAGAACAATGTATTATATGTTAATAGAGAAAGAAAGAGGGAGGGAGAGACAGACCCTGAAAGAAAGAGATAGTGTGTGTGTGTGTGTGGTGTGTGTGTGTGTGTGTGGTGTGTGTGGTGTGTGGTGTGTGTGTGTGGAGAGAGAGAGAAGAGAGGAGAGAGAGAGAGACAGAGACAGAGACAGAGACAGAGAGAGACGAGAAAGAATGGCAAAGAATGAAAGAGAAAAACACACACACCACAACACACACACACCACACACACACACACACACACACACACACACACACACACTTTGCCCTTTCTAGGCTTGTTGTATTATATGTTAATAAAATGAATTGAGAATTCTAAAAAAGCGGCGCGCGCGCGCGCGCGCGCGTGGTGTGTATGTGTGTGTGTGTGTGTGTGTTGTGTGTGTGTGTGTGTGTGTGTGTGGTGTGTGTGTGTGTGTGTCTACATACACACAGACAGAAATGAAAGGCTGAGACACAATCTGTTTGTCTGTCTGTCTGTCTCTCTCTGTCTCTGTTCTCTCTCCTCTCTCTCTCTCTCTCTATCTCTCTTCCCCCTCTCTCTCTTTGCGTGTCTCTTTTCTCTCTCTGTCTATCCGTTTATCTCTCTGTCTCTTTCTCTAAGTCCATCTTTTCTTTCTCTCTTTCTTTTATTCTTGCTCTCTCTCTCCTCTCTTTGCGTATATGCTTGAAGTGTGTGTGAGCGAGTAGAGAGAGAGACAGCGGAAAGCGAGGTGCACGCACAAATACATATTAACACACGAAGAGAGAAAGAGAGAGACAGACAGACAGACAGACAGACATCTATATCACACACACACACCATGCATAACAAATACAAGTCAAGTTTTTCTCTGAATCTCCCTCTCTCCTTCCCCCCCACCCCAAACCCCCCGCCAATCCCCACTTTTTTTTCTTTTTTCTTTTTTTTTTTTTTTTACACTTTTTTTATGTTAGTATATTTTATCACACACACATGAAGCGCGCGCGTATATCAGATAGAGAGAGAGATGAGAGAGAGGAGGAAGGGAGAGAGAGAGAGAGAGAGAGGAGGGGGGGGGGGGCCCAAGAGATGACAGACGAGACGACACCCAGGCAGAGATCGTCGCCTGTCAGTCCTTGACGGACGGCACTGAAAACAATCCAGGTCAAACACCAACTTGACCGATGCGGAACGAAAGCAGCATCGACACAATATGAGTAGTGTTGTTCATTCACACTATCAAGGGGTGGGGGTGGGGGTGTGGGGTGGCGGGGGGTGGGGGGGTGCACAGGCATTGCAAGAAAAGAGGACATGTACTTTTGTATGTACGTGGTGGTGGTGTACATTGTGGTGGGGGGTGGTGGACAGGCGTAAGCCCTAAAGACAAGTCCTGCCGGTCTCTAAAGAGAGAATCAACTCGCGCCCGCAATGAACATGAACAACACACACACACACACACACCACACACACACGCACACACACCACGCACGCACGCACGCACGCACCACGGAATGCGCATGCACGCACGCACGCACGCACGCGCCGCGCACGCAGCGCACGCACGAGCACTGCACTTCGCACGCCCGCGCACCGCACGCGCACGCCAAGCACACGCACAAACACACAGAACACACACACACACACACACACACCACACGCATGCACACGCACTTTTGTTAAAAATTCTCTCTTAGCATATACAACATGTCTTCTATTACTGGCCTATCAGCTTCCAGAAGGGAAGGTACCTCGAGTATTAGCGCTTCAACACCAATTGCCGGCGGCGTCCGCAGGCATCGGATGTGCGCGAGTATGTGTTGGTACTCCCAGCAGGCACCAGATGTGCGAGATGTGTTGGTTCGTAAGAGGAGTCAGATGTCGTAATATGGTGGTACATAATCGGGGAATATGGTTGGTAGGATAACTGAGGAATAATGTTAGTACTACTAAGGGTGCAAACTACGCAAGAAATAGCGGGTGGGTAGCTGTCTTTTTTCAGTGTCTTTTTTTTTTCCACAAGTCCCCCTCTCCTCTCTCTCTTTTTTCTCTCTTCTTTTATTACTTCTGTCTTTTTTTTTGTGTTGTTTTTTTTTCTTTTTTCGTTCAAATTTCGTTCTACGTTTTTTTTTTTGCGTTTCCGTAATATATAAGGTTTTGGCTAAAATAAAGGAAACGTTGTGTGTGGGTGTGTTGTGATGGGTGTGTGTGTGTGTGTGTGTTGTGTGTCAGTACAACTTTGAGTGTTAATTTGACAATAAAAATTGTTTTTTCAGTCAGTCAGTCAGTCAGTCAGTCAGTGTGTGGGTGTGTGTGTGTGTGTTTGTGTGTGTGTGTGTGTGGAAGTGGGAGAGGAGAGAGAGAGAGAGCGCGAGAGAGTGAGAGAGAGAGAGAGAGACAGTGTAAGTGAGTACACACACATACACACCAACACACACACACACACACCACGCACACACCATACCACCCGCCGCGCGCGCGCGCACACACACACACACCACACACACAAACGCGCGCGCGCGCAACCACCACTAACACACACGCAAAGCCAGAAGAAAGATGGACTTGAGAGAGGGAGGAGCAGAGAGACGGAAGAGAGAGAGAGAGAGAGAGGGAGAAGGGGGGGGGGGGGGGGGGGGGGGGAGAGAGGGAGGAGAGAGAGGGATAGAAAAGAGATAGACAGAGAGAGACAGAGAGAGGGGGAGGAGAGATAACACACACACAGGCACATATGCAGACACTCCGCAGAAAAAGAGATAGACAGAGAGACGGGAAGGAGAGAGAGCAGAGGAGAGAAAAGAGATAGACAGAGAGAGACAGAGAGAGGGGGAGGAAAGAAAACACACACAGCAGGCCCCACAATATGCAGACACATGAGACCGCACACGCGCCGCTTTTTAAAATTCTCAATTCATTTTATTAACATGGAATACAACATGCTCTACCAGATCTCTACTCAAGTGTCTCTCTCTCTCTCTCTCGCTCTCTCTCTCTCTCTTCAACAATATATACAACGCTCTTACACATTGCACATCTGTACACGGCGGTGGTGCATACATGTATACGTACAAGCACTCACACATGCGCGCGTTCAGACACACTCATAGACCCGCGCACGCACGCACGCACGTGGTACGCAGATATATATATAATTATATATATATATATATAGTATATATATAATTACACACCCGGAGAACTCTTATATAACATGATTCTCTCTGACTCTCTCCCTTTCGTTTCCACTCTCTTTTACACACCACACCCCACCACACACAACACACACAACACTCACCTCTCTCTCACTCCCTCTCTCTTCCTCTCTCTTCCTCTCTCTTCTTTCTTTTCCTTCATCTTTCACGCGCATCCTTAAACAACAGCAGCTTAATTCTCTCTCTGTCTCTCTAGCAACTTATACAACGCATTTTACCTATCTCTTGGGGACGTGTCCTGTCTGAGCATGTGATCAATGTTACCGCTCATATAATAATCCACAGGGAGGCGCCAATAAAACAACAAGCGTCTCAATTAGTCCAGTCACGTCCGAATGTGTGGGAGATGGTCCCGAATATGTAAAAGAGCAGGTCTCGGTTCCAGCTGAGGTTCATCCTCTTGTGGAGGTAGAAACCCAATCAGGATCATCCCCACTCGAAGCCCATGTTCCAGGGAGCGCCATCATTATTGTGTGTGGAAAATGGCCCATAATCTCTGTCTCCCCCCTCGCCGCCTTCTTTCGCGAGAGAGAGAGAGGGAGGGAGCACAACAGAAAGACAGAGAAATACACAAACAAACCGACAGAAAGACAGGAGACAAACAGCCCGAACAGGACACGCATTTTTAAGATAATATGTATAAAACGTCTTTAATTTTTTTTTTAAACAATATACAGTTAATTACACTCAGTACTAATCTCAGCAGTATTCACAGTCGCAGTATACGACCTCAGTAGCGCGCCGAATAATCTCACTAGAACATGTCTCTGCATTAACACAGTCAAGACAACGTGCTCGTGCTCGTTGGCAATCCAGTGTAGCGCCGAATTTCCTCTCAGCAGAACGTTTTCAGGATAACGTCAACCATTGCTGTAAACACATTCACAGAGTTATTCTTAGAGTGTCTGCATTAACACAGTCAAGATAAAACGTGCTCGTGTGGCAATCAGAGTAGCGCCGAATCGTCTCAACAGAACGTTTTTCTGGATAAGTCAACCATTGCTGTAAACACTTCACAGAGTATTCTAGAATGTCTGCATTAACACAGTCAAGATAACGTGCTCGTGTGGCAATCCAAGTAGCGCCGAATTGTCTCAACAGAACTTTTTCTGGATTAGTCAACCATATGGAGTAAAGACATTCAGTGACTACTACTACTACTACTACACTCATCGTTGCGCAGAGTCTGCCGTGACTACTACTATTACTAGTACTACTACAACAAAAATTACTACTAAAATATGCCCCGCCAAGCAAAAATACTACTAAATATACCTTGTCATTTTATACATGTATGCTATTGCCTTACAACGGAGTCTGGCGGTTAAAAGTTCCCTCCATTTTTTTCACTTCATTTTGTTGGTCCTACTATCATATCATCAACAGACTCCGCGAGAAACCGGGGCTGAAGAAAGGGAAGAGGAGGTTGAGGGGGCTAGAGAAAAGGGTCTCTTCAGAAGAGGAGGGGACTGTTACCAGCTGCTGGGCCGGGGTCGCTGGACTGGCTGCGCCGACTGGACTTGGAGGGTCGGCTGCCGTTTGCTGAGCCGGTCCAAGGTCCAGCAGCCGGTTGCAGGAGATCCTCCAGCTGCTGTAGTTGTTGGGCCGGCTGGAGGGCAGAGCGGCCAGGTGGGGTTGTTGGGCCGGCTGAAAAGGGCGGACCCGCCAGGTGGGCTTGTTGGGCCGCTGGCGGGCAGACCGGGCCAGGTGGGCTTGTTGGGGCTGGCTGGATGGGCAGAGCGGGCCAGTGGGCTTGTTGGGCCGGCTGGCGGGCAGACCGGCCAAGGTGGGCTTGTTGGGCTGGCTTGGCGGGACAGAGCGGGCCAGGTGGGCTTGTTGGGCTGGCTGAGGGCAGAAGTCAGATGGCCAGGTGGGCTTCGGTTGGGACCGTTTGCTGAACTGGCTGAGTTGGAGCTGGGGTTGCTGACCCGGTTTGTAATTGCTGTGGTGGTGCAGAACCTGTGAACTTGCTGGCCCGCTGCCAGACGAACCGGCTGAAAATGCTGTGGGCGGTGCCGAGCCATGCCTGGACTTGCTGGGGCGTTGCACCGAGCCTCGGTTGGAACTTGTTGGGCCGGTTGCGACCCGCAGGAGCTGGACTTGCTGGGCCGGTGTTGCCGACCCTGTCTGGACTTGTGTTGGGCCGGTTGCCGACCCTGGCTGGACTCTGTGGGGAGAAGTTGCAGTTTTTTTTTTTTTTTTCCCGGTTGGACTTGCTGGGCCGGTGGGCCGACCCTGCTGGGTTTGCTGGGCGCAGTTGTGACACTAGCCCGGCTGGAAATGCTGGAGCTGGGCTGGGTGCCGTGACCCTGCTGGACTTGCTGGGGCCAGTTTGCAGACCCTGTTGCACTTGCTGGACCGGATGCAGACCCTGCTGGAAATGACAGGGGGGGCCGGTTGCCGACCCTGCCGGACTTGTTGGGCTGTGCTGCAACTCTGTTGGACGTTGTTGGACCGGTTGCCCGACCCTGTTGGAAGATGCTGGGCTGGCTGTCGATCCGCTGGAAATTGCTGGGCCGGTTGCCGACCCCTGGCCGGACTTGTTGGTCTGGGCTGCAGACTCTTGTTGGACTTGTTGGGCTGTCGTTGCAGGAGAAACTGTGGACTTGATGGGCCGTGGCTTGGGTCGACCCGGCTGGAAATGCTGGGGCTGGTTGTCAACAACCCTGAGGGACAATGCTCGGCCGGTTGCCGACCCTGCTGGACTTGCTGGCCGGTTGCAGAACCCGGCTGGACTTGCGGGCCGGTTGCAAGCCCCGGCTGGACTTGCTGGGCCAGTTGCCCGACCCTGTTGGACTTGCTGGGCCGGTTGCAGACCCTGCTGGATTTGTTGGGGCCCGGTTGCCCACCCGTTGGGACTTGCTGGGCCGGTGTGCAGACCCGGTTGGACTGCGTGGATGGGCCGGGTTGCCCGAGCCCGGTTGGCTTGCTGGGCCGGTTGCAGTCCATGCTGGACTTGCTGGTCGGGTTTGTTTGCAGACCCTGTTGGAATTGCTTTGGGCGGCTGTCGACCCCGGCTGGAATATGCTGGGCTTGGCTGCCGACCCTGCTGGAAATTGCTGGGCCGGTTGCAGACCCTGTTGTGGACTTGGTTTTGGGTCTGGCTGCAGACCCTGTTTGGACTTGATTGTCTGGACCGTTGCAGACCCTTCTGGACTTGCTGGGCGGCTGTCGACCGGCCTGGAAATGCCGGTTGCCGAACACTGGTTGGACTTGCTGGGCAGCTGTTGAAACTAGTACTGCTGGACTTGCGTTGGCCGGTTGGCAGACTCCGGTTGGACAATTGCTGGGCGGACTTGTCTTGTCGACCCGGATGGAATTCTGGGCTGGATGAAGAACCACTGATGGACTTGCTGGGGCCGGGTTGCAGGACCCGGTTGGACTTTCTCTGGGCGGTTGCAGACCCTGTTGGACTTGTTCTAGGGTCGGTTTGTTCGACCCGGTTTTGACTTGCTGGGCCGGTTGCCGACCCTGGTTGTACTTGCTGGGGCCGTTTGCAGACCCGGTGGACTTGCCTGGTCCGGTTGCAGACCCTGTTGGGACTTGCTGGACCGTCCGTTGCAGACCCTGGGTGGACTTGCCTGCGCCGTGCTGTCCGACCATGCTTGAGAAATGCTGGGCTGGTTCAGACCCTGCTGGACTTAGCTAGGGATCGGTTGCAGACGCCTGTTGGACTTTGCTGGGTAGGGTTGCTTCGACCCGGCTGGATTTGCTGGACCGGCTGCCGACCCCTGCTGAAATTCTGGCGCCGGTTGCAGACCCCGGGTTGGACTTCGTGTGGCTGGTTGCAGAACCCTGTCTTGGACTTGCTGGGCCTGTTGCCGACCCTGCTTGAACTTGCGTTGCGCCGGTTTGCCGACCGGCTTGGACTTGCTGGTCGGCTGGGCTGCAACGACTCCTGTCTTGGACTTGGCTGGGCCGTTGCAGACCCGTGTTTTTGGACTTGCAAGCAGGGGGCTGGTTGCACGCCCTGCTAGGAAATGCAGGACCGGTTGCCGACCCTGCTGGGCCTGTTGCGGCTTGGAGCCAGTTGCAGACCCCTGTTTGGACTTGCTGGGTCTGTTGGGCTGCAGACTGCTGGACTTGCTTGGCCGGTTGCAGACCCGGTTTGGACTTGCTGGGCTGGGGTTGTTCGACCTGGCTGGAAATGGTGGGCTGGCTGCCTACCCTCCTGGACTGCTGGGCCGGTTGCAGTCCCTGCTGGACTTTCTGGGTCGGGTTGCAGAACCTGTTGGACGTGTGCTGGGCTGGCTGCAGATCCAGCTGGAAATGCTGTTCCCAGTTGCCGACCCTGCTGGGACTTGCTGGGCCGGTTGCAGACCCTGCTGGACCCTTGCTGGCCGGTTGCATACCCGTTGGACTTGCTGGGCCGGTTGCAGACCCGGTTCGGACTGTGCTGGCCGGTTTGCAGACCCTGCTGGAACTTCTTGGTTGGGCTGGCTGCAGTTGACTCTGGTTTGTCAGACTTGCTGGACTTCCGGCCTGGTGTCGACCCGGCTGGAAATGCTGGGCTCGCCTGCGACCCTGCTGGACCTTGCTGGGCCAGTTGCAGACCCTGCTGGACTGCTGGGCCGGTTGCAGACCCTGCTGGACTTTCTGGGCCGGCTGTTCGACAGACCCGGCTGGACTTTTGCTGGGCCGTTTGCAGACCCTGTTGGACCTTTGCTGGCCGTTTGCAGCACACCTGTAGGACTTGACTGGGCACTGCTGTCGCACCCGGCTGGATTTGCTGGCCTACCGGGTGCGAACCCCGGCTGGAACTTGCTGGGTCCGTTTCCACACCCGTTTGGAAATGCTTAACCGGCTGCCGGTTAAAACAAAAAATCAAAAGTTTTCAAAACAACCTATGGGGGATTGACTCTCCCAATTATTTTCAATTATTTATTCTGTTTGAACACCACCACGAGACTGCTTCTCTCAGCTCTCCAGGTAAACTATATTCATGTTGTCTGTAACAGGACGTGCTGGTGTTCGGTTTATATGAAAAGCAATCTTTACATACTTATGTGTGGCATCAATACAGTTTGCTAGTGGGTAAAATGGGCATAGCAAGATTAATAAAAGACAAAGTCAATCGATACCATATTGAATTCCCAACCCCACCCAAACAGAAACAGTAGCCTTGCAACATCACCATGAGTGCAAAACCTCACTGACCATTGGAAGGGTCTTCACCATACAGCAGAGCCTCCATCTTACCTCCTCCAGGCCTCCCCAAACGAGAAGAAGACCATCATTGGTGGGACTGAGAACAGGGTGCTCCAGACTGTCACATTACTCCCCACAATATACTACGCTGTCGGGCGATCCTTCCTTCAACAATCCCCCCATGCCGCCCCAGTGACACCGGAACAATCATCCCCAGCGGCACTAAAAGTGGAAACCTAGCCTGCCACCACACCAATGGGTGGCAGAACTTTTACTGACCACTAGAGGACCCTCACCATGCTGCAGCCATTACATATACCTCCAGGATTCCCGCCTAAGTGAATGGAGAAAGAAGACCTGCCTATGGCGCTACTGATCTACATGATCAGCACCCACCAGTGACTGATTAATGGTGGTTTTTTTTTTTTGTTTTTTTTTTTTTTTTTTTTTTTTTTTTTTTTTTTTTTAAATATGTTTTTATACAATATACACATCACCATACATAATATACATATACATATATAATACCACACACATACACATACATACATACATAAATATATATATACATATGGCATAACATTACACATCGACACATATATATGCATATACATACACCAATACATATATATACCTTAGATATATATATAACTATCATATATAATATATATATATAGATGATATATCACACAACACAATATACAAATACACACACCCTACTATGCTTGACCATTATCATCATCCACCATCTTGACCACCCATCTTGACCATCCATGTCATCATCCACCATGATCATATCATCCACCCATCTTGACCATGATCACATCCACCATCTTTGCTACCTCCTTTTACAAAAATCACCATCACCCTACACCACTAAAAATCACCATTATATATATATATACCCTATGCGTCATACTAATATAGTTATACAATATATATTTGATATATATATAATGTATGTGCGCGTGTGAATAGTGGCTCCACATTATTACACCCACCCCCTACCGTTTGCAGGTTTGGGCTCCACCCCCCCCCCCCCCCCCCCCCCCCCCCCCCCCCCCCCCCCACACCCCCCCCCCCCCCAACCCCCGTATTTAACCACCCAACCCCCACTCCCAGACCCCCCCCACCCCCACCAAACCCCACATACAACACACACTATTAACATGTGCGTTTGTGGGGTGTGGTGTGTGTGTGTGTGTATGTGTGTGTGGGGTGACGTGTGTGTGTGTGTATGTGCGTATATATACGCAATCACAGCCTGTCTCTCATTGAGCATTGCTATCTCTTCTCAGCCAACATCTGCACATAAACGCCCACACACTATTACAACCTGTTACAATAAACATCATCCCACAGCATTGTTTACTTTCTCAACAGCACTATTGGTATGAACCTTCCCCCCCCTCCCCCCCCCCCCCCCCCCCCCCCCCAAGTGGATGGAGACATATGAGCCCTCCTCCGCCCCCTTCTCCTGCCCCCCCCCCCCCCCCCCCCCCCCCCCCCCCCCCCCCCACACCCACACACACACACACTCTACCCTACCCCCCACCCTCACCCTCCCCTTTAATTACATTAGTCCCATTTT
>JADBJO010025584.1:0-2500 GCA_016801955.1 Conus betulinus
AAGGCACCCACACACGCCATGCATGCACTTAACATTATCTTAGCAAGTGCCAGGGCTCATTTAAAGACGGTTCAGAACAATTCAGAGGAATGGATAGCACTAACCTCCAGGGAATGGCTTCTGGCAGTTGCACTCCGTCTTCTAACGGCTCCGTTCAGCAGTGCCATGTCGATCCCTCTGCCTCACCCCACTTCTTCCAATACCCCCCACCCCCCACCCCCCTTTCTACCCTGTCAACTCCACAACTCTCCGCTCTGACCTTAGGCACTCTTAAATACAAACGCACACCTTGGATAAGAGCTATATGTTATAGATGAGAGAGAGAGAGAGACGGCCTCTCCCGATTTGAGAGAGAGATCCCGATGGAGAGGAGAGAGAGGAGAGAGAGAGGAGAGAGAGCGGAGAGAGAGAGAGAGAGAGAGAGAGAGAGAGAGATCCTTCTTGTGATCGACATGGTCACAAATGACTTTCTCCTCATCTTCACCCCTTCCCTCCCACACCATTGCCCTGTTCCTTTTAATCTACACTCACCCCCCCCCACCCCGCCCCCCTTTCCTTCTTTATGTCCACCCTCCATTTTGCTCTAATGCTTGATCTTACTCCATTTGCTGCTGCTCCTCCTCCTCTTGTTCCTCTTGTTTCTTCTTCTTCTATCTCTCTTTCTCTCTGTATGTGTGTGTGTGTGTGTGTGTGGTGTGTGTGTGTGTTGTGTGTGTGTGTGTGTGTGGTGTGTGTGTGTGTGTGTGTGTGATTCATTTTACGTCTTTCCACTTATCGTGATATTAGACGAAAAAAAAAAAATCGTGCGGAAAGAGAGAGATGGGGACAGGAAGAGCGTATGTGCTCATGCTTGTGCACGCACATGTATGTGCGCATGTGTGTGTGTGCTCGTGTGTGTGTGTATGCGATTGTGTTTGAGTATGTTTGTGTGCACATGTGTGTGCGTATATGAGTAAAAAAGCTAAAATTTTTAACAACAAAACTAATGAACAACCACCAAGGCACAGAAACTTAACCTTTCTCAGTCCTTGTCACTTTTGAGCTTTGTACATTATTCCATCTTCCCTCCCCACACATATTCCCCATCCCCGCCGACACACACAAAAAAAATGAATTATAAATACTTCCCCAATGGAGTGCGCTCTAAGCATACAAAAAAACTCATATGTTAGAGCTGGTGACTCAAAGATGGCCTGCGCACTATTTTGCCTCAACACTGAATTATTTTTTTTCATGTCTTTGACATGTAACAATATGATCACGTGTTATTTCTTTTTACATAAACACACTATGTTTTTAACATATTTTTGTTCAAAAAGCATCAAGTTTCCACCTATACATCAATGAAAGTATATTTTTGTTTTAACTAAAAATTATGTTGAATGATTTTATATATAAAAAATATCAAACTGATTTTGATTGTCATGTTCTATCATTCTATCTTTGAAAGTTTTCGAAATATATGTTTTAACTAAATTGCACTGCTCATGTACCGATAAGGGTAGTTTAAGATCTTCAGAACCACAGATATGTGTTTGCTCCACGCTTAGCTGCCCTATCTACTTTATCGTTATAATAAAAGGAACAGTGTGAAGGAATCCAACAAAAGGATAATTGGGTGCCTCCTTCAATAAGCATGTGGATCAAACAGCTTATCTCTCAATAATCATTTCAGGCCTAGTATGCAGATGAAAATCTTTTATTGCCTGAAGGACTGATTTTGAATCTACACAAAAACAGAGCTTGAAATATTGTTTTGGGGAAATTTAAAAGGTAATTCAAAGCAGCACTAGGAAGACTGTTGTTATCTATTGTTTATAGGGTACTGTGTCGATGTTAATCCATTTTCATAGCTTTCAGTTCCTCCCCCACACTTTACCAATATCTTTATGATTTTTTTACTTCAGAGTTACAAAATCCATTCCAATGCTGCAGCTTTGCGTCATCTATGACATTTACTTTCTTTATCTGCCTGCCTTTTCATTTCTTTATGACTACTTGCTGATCTCTTTTTACAATAAATCTTGAATCTTTCTTTTTTTTTTTATTGGCAGTTTCACATTTTGTGTTCCACCATATATTTCCATTATGTTTTTTTGACTTTGTGTTTTTTATTTCGGGATCGACTTGTCAGCTGCTGCTAAAACATATTTACAAAATGCAGTGTATTGGTCATCTACGTTTTCATTAGCTGAGAACACTATGTCTATGTTGTTAAATTGGTTTGAAAAGAAGACCAATCTGCATTTTTGTAAATATATTTTGGAATAATATCTTCTGAGATTTCCTGTTCTAATATGTCATTCAACGATATATTATTGGAATATGATCTGATCCCAGTGGATTATCTCCAGTTTCCCACATTGAGTTTACGACAAGTGATGGAGATGTAAAGGTTAAATCAATGGCTGAGAGGTTATGGGTGGCTATATCTGGAATGCGAGTAATATTTCCGTTATTTAGCAAATATAGATTAGAATCAGCTATGTTATCTAATAAT
>JADBJO010025584.1:7500-10000 GCA_016801955.1 Conus betulinus
TTCGATCCATATAATAAAAGGCTTTGTTGTCCATGCGGTTTGAATCCATTTCTTGCAGAGTTAGCATGATTTCGGCATAAGACTTGTGTGTGATGAATATTCTCTTTATTTGGTTTTGTTAATAGTATGTAATCAATATCAGACCGCTACGTTAGTTCTGTTTACAACATGAAATGGTGGGTGTTTTTTAACAGTATTTTCCTGTTTGGATTCCTCTCGATAATCTATTGCGATAACGAAGTCATGATGCGGCACCTTTTGTTGTTGCTGTTGTGTTGTTGTTGTGTTGTTGTTGTTGTCATTGTCGTTGTTGTTGTTGTGTTGTTGTGATGTCCTTCTTCTTCTTCTTCTTCTTCTTCTTCTTCTATTCGTCGTCGTCGTCGTCGTCGTCACCGTCGACTTCTTCTTCTTCTTCTTCTTCTTCTTCTACATGCATTTTTCAATTTATGTATTTATTCATTGTATTTCTTTATTTATCGTATTTAATATCTGTCTATGTATATAATATATTCATGTATTCAAATACTCGTGTTCTTATTTATGGGAAAGTTAAATCTGTACGAGTCTAAATGATTGTAGCACGTATGTGGTGAACTCTTCGATGAAGTATTGCACACACACACACACACACACACACAGAGAGAGAGAGAGAGAGAGAGAGAGGAGAGAGCGAGAGAGGGAGAGAGAGAGAGAGATTTTCTTGTCGGCGGTGGTCCTTTTTTTCAGGATGGTTTATGTGTTTGCTTGTTCTTTGCTCTGCACCATCCTACTAATGTGATTTCATTTTTTTTTTTTTTAATTCGGTTTCGGGTAAAATGAGTTTGTTTTGAAGATCTTGATTTTCTCTTTTCATGCTGCATTTGATTTTGGTTTGCTTTTCAGCCCGAGATACTGCCACGCTTGTTGTGACGTCTAATTAAAGGTTTGTGGGCCGTCAGAATGATGTTTGTCGCATGTGTATGCACAGCTTCACTCTCTCCCACCGTCCCGCGTTCTTATGTAGCACCAGAGAAAAACACGTGCTGTGCATGCGCTTGCTGTGTGTGTGTGGTGTGTGTGTGTGGGTGGGTGTTGTGTGTGTGTTGAAGTTGTCTTTCATTTGTCCAGTGAGGCTGCTCTTGAACACCTGCGAATGTGACAAATCCATTGATTGATTGATTGATGACTCTTTATTTCCAAGGATAAACAGATTAATAAGCAAATGTTTGCTTTTATATCCGGCCCTGGGTGGCCCCAATCAGAGACTGAAGAGCGATCAGCATAACTAAGGCTGATAGCTACTTATACCATATAAACAAACACGTATCTAAAAAAAAATAAAGAAATAAATAGAAATAAAAATAAAATAAAAACATGGTGACTTGTTTCTCCAGCATCAACAGACTGAGGAGGAGAGTGGCCAGGACTGAGGGGAGGTGGGAGAGGAAAGAGAGAGGAGAGAGGAGAGAGAGGAGAGAGCGAGAGAGAGAGGAGAGAGAGGTGAGGGGAGAGGGAGAGAGCCGAGAGGAGAGAGAGAGAGAGTTTTTCAGGGATGATAGAATATCTACACAGAGTGCGATTAAAAGCTTTACTTCAAAATCTAGCATATGTCAAAACATTTATGCCGAAAGATCGCCAGTCATTTGACCCGAAAGAAAGAAAACAAACAGGAAGACCGACGGAAGAGGTCAAATACATAGATAAATAGACCGACAGGAGAGACCAAAGGCAGACAAAGGGAGAGAGAGAGAAGAGGCTGGCGGAGAAGGGAGACAGACAGCAGACGACGACAGAGACACAGAGAGAGAGCGAGAGAGAGAGAGAGAGAGAGAGGAGAGAGAGGGTAGTGGATAGATATGCAAAGAGATAAGAGAGCTACAGTTGTCTCCTGCAAGCAATCAGAAATGCATGCATGATCCTGAAATGGCTTCCAAAGCATGGCTGCTCTCTCTCTCTCTCTCTCTCTCTCTCTCTCTCGTCTCTCTCTCTCTCTTCTCTCTTCTCTCTCTCTCTCTCCTCTCTCTCTCTCTCTATCTCTATCTATCTCCCAACTTCAAATCCACATTTTTTTTTTTTACTTTGTATGTTTGCAATGCTTATTTTTCCCTTGCAGCATCTTTGTTTTGTTTTCCTTCTCCCCCCACCCCTTCTCCCTCACCCCTCCACATACCTACTGGGCTTCGGGACTCCGCAATTATTTGCACTGCACGGGAGCCTCCAGCAATTTATTGAAGTTTTCAATCCGTTTAAACGGAGACAACCCCCCACCCCCTCCCCCCCCCCCCCCCCCCCCACCCCCCACCACACCCCCCCCCCCCCCACCCCCCCCCACCCCCCCCCCCCCCACCCTCACTTGCACCCACCCCTTCCCACATCCTCCCCTCCCTGCCATTTACCCTCTACGGTCCTGTCAGTCCCACCCACACCTTCCCCACTCACCTCCCCTTCTGAATTTACTCATCTGTTTTGTCTGTCAGTCACACGTTGACAGACGGGAATGAACGGGGAGAATGTTAGTTGT
>JADBJO010025584.1:12500-23617 GCA_016801955.1 Conus betulinus
TGTGTGTTATTAATCAGTTGTAAATTTATCGAGTTACTTGCCTCGTTCGTTAGTATAGTGATTTTGCATTAGATGGTGAATCATTTGGTTTTGTACTTAGGTTGGTGAATCTTGTAGTGTCTTTTTTTTTGATTTTTTTTGGGGGGGGGGGGGGGGGGTGCATGCTTTGGTGACCTCTCTCTCTCTCTCTCTCTCTCTCTCTCTCTACTCTCTCTCTCCTCTTCAAACACATTTACAATGTACACACACACACACCACACACACACACACACACACACACACACACACACACACCACATATATATATATATATCTATATATATATATATATATATATATATATATAAGAGAGAGAGAGAGAGAGAGAGACAAGAGAGAGAGAAGACAGCGACAGAGACGCTAGGGGAGACTGAGACAGAGGCACTGAGACATCGACAAATGAAACGCTAAGTGAAGAGACTGACATACATTGGCACTGATACAGCAAACCATCGACCAATTCAATGTGTAGATAGAGATCTTTCTTTACAGAAGAAAACATCTAAACGACTTTTGCCATTGGAACAAATTAGAAGACTGTACAGTTGAAAACCCTCAAAGACCATTTTCACTGTGTACAAGCAGATATATATATATTTCTTCAAAGGTGCACTGTATTCTTTTTTGACTTTTAGCCTAACTGGAAAAGGTTATCGAATGTGGCAAAAACATTTCCTTGTATATCTGACTCCATAACCAGTACGTTTCTCATCACCGAGAAAGCTTTACTCACATGACTTAAACACCCCTGTGGACAGGAGAAGCCTTTCCTAATGGACAAGGAGAACCCCACCCCCAAGGAACCCTTTGAGGGGTTCATCATCGACCTGCTCAACGAGCTGGCCACCATGGTGGGCTTCCACTATCGCATTGACCTCGTCCCAGACGGAAACTATGGCGCTGAACTGGAGAACGGGGAGTGGGACGGCATGGTGCGAGAGGTGCTGGACAGGGTGAGTGCCTTCCGTCAGTTCGTCGTGTGGGTTTTCCAGCCGTGCCCCCTAAATTCAGGAAGGAATGAGAATCACACGTGACGTCTCTAGTTCTGTGTTCTTTTCTTGCTTTGCTGTCATGGTAACCCTTAGCTTCGATTTCGTCTCTTTGATTATGTGAATTTTGCGTCAAAATTGTTGGAGTCAGCAAGTTTCTTGAAATTATGATTGGATTGAAGCGTGTGTGTGTGGGGAGGGGGGGGAGAAGAAGAAGAGAGAATAAGAAGAGAAGAAGAAGAAGAGAGAGAGAGAGAGAGAGAGAGAGAGAGAGAGAGAGAGAGAGAGAGAGAGAGAGAGAGAGAAGAGAGAGAGAGAGAGAGAGAGAGAGAGAGAGAGACAGACGGACAGACAGACAGACAAGAGACAGACAGACAAACAGACAGGACAGACAAACAAACACAGAACCCGAACCGAACTTAGATCAAAACGAACCCAGCTGAATCAAACCTCCAAACCCACCCATTACCGTCACAGAGAGCGGACCTGGCCGTGGCCCCGCTGACCATCAACTACAACCGGGAGCAGGTGATCGACTTCACCAAGCCCTTCCTCAACCTGGGCATCTCCATCCTGTTCAAGCGGCCCCGCAGGGAAAAGCCCGGCCTCTTCTCCTTCCTCCTCAACCCCTGGCCGTGGAGATCTGGCTCTACGTCATCGGCGCCTACCTCCTGGTCAGCTTCACCATCTTCGTCCTGGCGCGGTAGGTTGTGGAGTGTCTTGGTCATGCGGTTGTTTGGTGCTGTTTGGTGCTGTTTGGACATGGTGACATAGTCGATATGGCGATTGCCCTGTGCGTGAGTGTGTCGCTTGGGCCATACCCATTTCTAGCCGCGCGGGTTCTTGTGTGGTGGATAGGGGAAAGGTTTCCTTTATATGAAGGGTTAGCTGCAAATTATATAGCAGTCCTGGACCAAACTGGTGGTGAACCTATCACGGACGGGGGGTGGGGTATCTTTTGCCAAGGTTATCCTTTGTGTAAAAAAAAAAAAAGAAGACAATGCAAGAAAGAATGGATGGAAGGAAGAAATATAGAAAGAAAGAAAGGTGGGAAGGAAGGAAGGAAGGAAGGAACGAAAGAACAAATGACGCGAAAGAAAGAAAGAACGAAAGAAAGAAAAGACAAGAAGAAAGTAAGAAAGCCCCGTGTGGTCTGTGACGGGACCACGAGGCTTATAAAATCGGTTTTGATGACCCAAGCGGCGGGGTGGGGACCTATGGAGAAGTAGTCCCCTCCATCCCACTCTTCCCCGTCTCCTGTATTCGCGGGTTAGGATTTGGAAGCATGATCTAAGGGTGAGGTACCCTAAAGAAAACTTCAGCCGAAGTCGGTGGTATCTAGCCATGGGCACCGACATGAACTTCGATACCACGCGCCCCTGGCTTGTGATGATTCATTCTAGAGAATATTGATGTGGTGCTCAGCCAATGGAGACCTACCGGATGGGGGGTGCGTGGGGATGGTGTGGGGGATGGGGGGTTGGGCAATGCCTGAAAGGATCTCACCCAGAGTTAAGCTAATGAGAAAGAAGGGTTTTTTTTGTCTATTGTATTTGCTCATTTGTTGCTGTTGTGGTTACTGCTTTTTCATATTCATATATACATACATAATTATAAACAATAAACGAGTAGGGTAACTCTTGCTCCCATAAGAAAACCTAACTCCGAGTAAGTTTTATTCAAGACTGGCACAGCCTTTTAAACTTGAATAAAGTCAGACAAATACAAAGACTAACAATCTAATAGTTGGGGTAAACAAGCGCAGGCCAAGAACCCCTCTGTCTTCACAGTAATGACTTGGCAAAGATTTGAACTTAACTGTGCGTGTGTGTGTGTGGGGGGGGGGGGGGGGGGGGGGGGGGGGGGGGGGGGAGGGGGGGGGCGGGGGGGGGGGGAAAATGAAGAAAATGTGAACATGAAATTAAGAAAAATATATTCTAGATATGAAAACTCTTCACTAGCTGCATGAGGGAACCATCGTAATCCCTCCCGAAGTCAGATCTATTTGTATTGCCTGCTCCTAGGCCTTTCGTCCGCTGGATCGGACTCATCAAGGAGACACGGCTGGTTGTGTCTGCGCTCCTGGTGTCAAAGAGAGACACGCCACAGTCCATCATAGCTTGGTGTTCTCACCACCAAGGGGTTCAAAAAAGAATCCAACCGCACCCCCCCAAATCAGCCAGCGAAGGGTAGTAAATGACAAAAAAGAAAGTGTGGGGAGGAAAAAATATATTCTCTTTGTTTTTGTTTGTTTGACTTTTGCGAGGTACTGGTTGTTTTATTGATTGATGTAAAGTCCCATGTATTTTCAAGCTCAGCGCAAATATCGTATTTCTGTTTCTAAAGTAGAGGAAGCTACAGTCAGATTAAGGTCATTAACACTGTTGTGCGAGACAGGAAAGCCCACTGCATATTTGACGAAGGCGATGATTCTTTCCTTTCATCTAAAAATTGGGAAAGGGGTTTAGCGGTTAAGGTTGGGATCAGTGAGAGCATTGTTTGCGAGATAACGATGTCGCTAACATTTGAAACTGCTACTGCGTATTCATTTAGAGTCAGAGAGTGCTGGATTTTTGAACAGCTGCCGATGAAAGGAAAAGAAAGTAGTAGCCTATTGTGGCCTGTTTTTTCATCCTCACTGCACAGTGTTGGTGTGGATTGGATAAGAGGGCAATGTGTTGTCGTTGTTGCTACTGCTGCTGCTGCTGCTGCGGCTGCTGTTGATGATGATGATGTTGTTGTTGTTGTTGTTGTTGTTGTTGTTGTTTTAGGTTCTCGGGTTTCTAACGTGCCTTTAGTGTTCATTTCTAGTGGTGTGATGTACCATGCCTAGAGGGAAACAAAGAAACTCGACCAGGTCTCATCACGTATGAACTTCAACACGGTGTACTAATCTAATTGTTGTGTGGAAGTATTTTCACGCTCACACACACACACACACACACACACACACACACACACACACACACACACACACACACACACACACACACACACACACACACACACACACACACACCACCACCACCACCACCACCACACCACCACCACACACCTCTCTCTCTCTCTCTGTTTGTCTGTCACCACCATATATCTATATCAATATGTATGTAATATGTATGTCTATGTATGTATGTATGTATATTGTATGTATGTATGTATGTATGTATGTATGTATGTATGTATGTATGTACGTATCTATCTATCTATCTATCTATCTATCTATCTATCTATCTATCTATCTATCTATCTATCTATCTATCTATCTATCCATTTGACTGCTTATCCGTCTGTCTGTCTATCTATTCACCTATCTATCTATCACCATCATTTTTTTTTTCCCATGAGTATAAACCTCCGTCATTTTGAAATCAACCCATTCCTCTTTAACGCTTTAATACCCCACCATACCTTCAGCTTCAGCCCCTACGAATGGTACAAACCCGCACCCCTGCAACCCGGACACGGACGAGGTGGAGAACACCTTCGACCTGTCCAACAGCTTCTGGTTCACCGTGGGCACCCTTATGCAGCAAGGCTCGGACATCAGCCCCCGGGCCGTGTCCACGCGCATCGTGGGAGGCATCTGGTGGTTCTTCACCCTGATCATCATCTCCTCCTACACGGCCAACCTGGCCGCCTTCCTGACGGTCGAGAGGATGGTGGCGCCCATAGAGTCTGCGGAGGACCTCGCGAAGCAGATGGATATAGCTTACGGGACTCGCAAGAGCGCGGTTTAATGTCCTTCCACTACAGTGATTCAGACAGTTTTATGTGTGGGTGAATGAAGTATGTAAGTGATGAGTGTATAATACGTTAACGATAGAATATGACACCCCCCCCCCCCCCCTCCCCTCTATCCCTCTACATTTATCAAAAACAAAATTATGTAATTGAGTAGAAATAAGATCTAAAGATAAAGGCCATTGAACTACTTAACAAACATTTGCAAACTGACTCAAGAACACAAGAACTGTTTAAAATACTTGGTAAAGGTAAGGAAAGTCGATCCATCAGTGTAACCATCAATACCCGAATTTGTAAAGAGTTCTCTTGCTCTTGGGCATTGAATTAGTAAATGACTGATACTTAAGGTTTCCCCACACATACATTTAACGTTATGACAATATTTTGTTTTCAGTGCGTTCAAACGAAATCTATGGATTAAGCTTCAATCTCCCTAGACGAGAAAGAGACTTGTTTGTACGTTTTCCCCTTGTACCCATCACTAAACTTTACACAGTTGTGATAATATTGGACGTCTGAGTTCATCAGTAATGTTTTTAACTTTTTCTCTTGACGTTGAATTTATAATTGAAAAACATTCTTTCAAATCTAAAGGAATGTTAAGTGGTATTGCGTAACTGATATTTTGAGCTGCTTTTTTTGCAAGTTGATCTACGCGCTCGTTGGGTACAATACCACAATGAGAGGGGATCCAACAAAAAGTAACAGTAATGCCTTTCATGGATAAAGATGAATGAAATGATGATTTCTAATACCACATCAAGTCAATTGAAGGACATGCAGACTTAATCGAGTGGATTGCTGCTTTCGAATCAACACCTATCATAATTTGGGAATTATTTATTGAAAAATTTAGGATGAAATCTAACGACTTAAGTATAGCAATTAATTCGGCACTAAATATCGATTACTGTCTACCAAGATAGAAGAGCTTTTTCTATTTTGAAACTAGGGATTATGAAGGCTGCTCCCGTGTTATCATTATCTAGCACTGAGCCATCTGTAAAAATTTTCAAATGGTGATTGTAGTTATTTTCTAAATGAGTGTAAACAGATGTTCTTAAGGTATGTGGACAATCTTTTTTTGATACATCTGTATAATCTATATCAAAGGAGGCTTTTACTTTGTTCCCATTTTGGAATAGGTGAATACGTGGGCTTTTGGGTAATGTTGTTTTTATCTATTTTGGTATCCTTTAGAAGATCGGAGGAGAAAACGAGTAAATAGACCTTGTTGATAGTATATTTTGGGCACGTTTTCCGAAATCCTCCTCTGATTTTAAACATACTTCTTCTGAGCAAATATTGTTTTTGTGAAAAGGCTCTTTAAGATAAATTTTGCAGTAGAAGCTTTCCGAAGTTCTGCAAGAGGTAAGATTCCTACTTCATTATACGTCCCTAAGTTAGATGTATGTGTGGGAACCCCAAGGGAAATTGTATAAGCTTTGCAATCAGTACTCTGAAGTTTATTTAACAGGTATTTAGGAGCATTAAAGAATATTTCTTGAGCATAAGTCAGTCTTGAGCGTATAAGGGCAGTTGCTAAGATAGTTAATGATTTCGAGTCCTGTCCCCAAGTTTGTTTGCTAATTATTTTTAGGAAATTCAAGTTCTTTCTTGCTTTGTTTAAAATATATTCAATATGAGCGTTCCAAGATAACTTACTACTTAAGATAACACCCACAAAATTTACACTTTTTACATAGTTTAAAACAATGCCATCCAACGTGAAAGTAGGAAGTTGCCCTGGATCGTAACCAGCATTAAAGAGAATCATATTAGTTTTTTTTCTGGGGAAAGAGAAAGACCATTTACATTAAAAAAAATCATTGATCTTATTTAATTCAAGTTGATACTTTATTTTGATGTAATTTAGTGATCTTGATGGTGTATTTCTTTTCATTGTCACTTTTGTCCATAGACATATATCATCAGCAAATTGAGCCACTTCAGTATCTTTAGAAAGACCTTTAGGGAGATCAGAGATTAAAATATTAAATAATATTGGGGAAATTACTGAACCTGGGGTAAACCCATTTGTAAGGGTCTTGGGTTGGAATACATATTTTCCTATTTTTGTTTGAATGTGTCTACCCTGTAAAAACTCTTGAATAAAATTGTACATGTTCCCACTGATTCCGATATTCTTTATTTTGTACATTAGTCGTTCGTGCCACACTTGTTCATAGGCTTTACGAATGTCCAAAAAAGTAGCGAGGATGTTCTTACGACGTGCAAATTGATGTTTTACGTGTGTTGTAAGTTTTACTAAGTGCTCAATTGTAGATCTGCCTGCTTGGAATGCGCGCGCGCGCGCGCGCGCGTGTGTGTGTGTGTGTGTGTGTGTGTTGTGTGTGTGTGTGTGTGTGTGTGTGTGTGTGTGTGTGTGTGTGTGCGTATGTTTAGGTGTGTGTGTGTGTGTGTGTGTGTGTGTGTGTGTGTGTGTGTACGATACGATTATTTGATTTAAAGGTTAGGGTGGTCTGCTTTGTATTTGATTCGTGACATATGCGTCTGCTCTCGTCCCACCCATGCCTCCGTCTTTCTCTGTCTGACTGTCTGTTTGTCTGTATCTGTCTCTGTGTCTGTCTCTATGTCTCTCTGTCTTTGTCTCTCTGCCTTTGTTTTTTTTTTTTTTCTCTCTCTCTCTCTCGCCCTCGCTCCCCCCCCCCCCCCCCCCCCCCCCCCCCCCCCCCCCCCCCCCCCCCCCCCCCCCCCCACCTCGCCAATCCATAGTCACTCAGAAGCACCAGGTGTATGCAGAATATCTTCTTTCATCCGGCGAAGACTGACATTATTCTCAAAATCTCTGTCGTATGTATCTAATCATGTACACTCGTTCAGACAGAGACAGGGTCAGGTACCAGCAGGTATGTACATAGCAGTCATAATGGGAAGGTCTGGAAGAACACATAATCTGTACTCCACATCCCAACGCTACCAGGGTTCGCACAACAAAAAAAAAAACAAAAAAAACAAACCGAAACTTCTGGGCAATAAACAAAACCAGCAAGTACACAGACAGACTAGTCCGCTCCTTTGCTGATCCGATACCAGTAGATGGCCACCATGGGACGTGGTAAGGCCAGGTCAAGATGTTTACCGATGGGTAGAGTCAGCGACGTCTTCAGGCTGCTGAGGGACTATCCTATCCATTTCCGATGTCCGCTTGAGGTCCTCACATCAGGATGTGTCCATTTCCCATGGGTGGTGAGGGGTGGGGGTGGGGGCAAGAAAGGGGAGAAATGGTTGAGGGGGAGGCAAACGGAGGGTAAAGGGCAGAGAGAGAGAGAGAGAGAGAGAGAGAGAGAGAGAGAGAGACAGACAGACAGACAGACAGACAGACAGACTGACTGACTGACTGACTGACTGACTGACTGACTGACTGACTGACTGACTGACAGACAGACAGACTGACAGACAGACAGAGAACTCTCATAAACTCAGGAGTTTTATTATAAGGCCACCGGCTACACAAAGTGCACATTTTAGATCAGGGAATAATTAAATAGTACGTTAGAAGAAAATTATTCATTTCTTCAATCGAGAAAAAAGTTAGAAATCTATAGAGCTGCCAGCAAATCTTCCAACATGATGTTTGTGAAACAATAAATCCCCTTAACCAAATTACTCATATTACTATGTCATTGTGTTCAAGATTGCCGGAAGTCTCTTCATTGGGTTAAAGATGGGTAATGGTCTCAGTTTGAAGTTGTAAACAGACGGAGGTCTCGTCTTGTGGTTAAGGTCTCATTATTATGTTTCAGATGGACAGAGGTCTTATTTTGAGATTGAATATGGACGGAGGTCCTAACATAAGGTTAAAGATGGTTGGAAGACTCCCTTCGAGTTTAAAACATGGACGGACGTTCTCACCGTGTGGTTACGGTCTCATTACTGGGTTAAAGATGGACAGACGTCTCATCTTGAGGCTGAAGATGAACAGAGGTCTTATTTTGAGGTTAAAGATAAACAGACGTTAAGGATGGGAAGAAGTCTCATCTTTGGGATAAAGCTGGATGAAGGTCTTTGTTTAGGGTAAAGGATCGATGGACGCATCCTCTGTAGGTTAAGTGTGGGTAAAGGTCTTTTTTCCTTTCTGTAAAGGATGAATGAAGGTTTTTTTTTTTTTTTTTTTTTTTTTTTGATCAGGGTGGATGCAGGTCTCATAGTTAGGTTAGGAGTCTTGCCATGACATTAAGGATGGACGGCGGTTTTATCTTGACCCGTCACCAATGAGGTCTATGACCCTATACACTACGTGGGTATGCCAAAAGTCTTTTCATCCCACTAGATAATATCTACTGCTGTACAAGAATACGAAAGCTACTTGGGGAGAAAGTAGAGCTGGCATTTCGCCGGCGAGTGACACAGACGATTTCAATGACAGGGATTTAGGATCGATAGCTTTATCTCAATTACTCTTCGATTAACTCAACAGATGGTTGCCACAGGTTTTGAAAGACTGTCTTATCCAAGCGAATGTTTTCGATGTGATCCTGCCGGTGCTGATGCACAAATTTACAGTAGACGACAGGGAAGAAAAGAGTTAAAAAGGGTCATAGGGAAAGATAATTTTCTGACATTTCAGGTGGAGGAAGAATCAAACACAAAACACACAAAACAAAAAAGAAAACAAAAAAGAAAAAAAAAAACCCACGAAATAAAATAGTAAAGGCGGTGGGAGGAAAAAAACAACAACTGAAGACAACAAAGGATGTATGATTTTCGGTCACTGACCAGTCGAGCATAATTATGGTGAATGATCTCACTAATCATGCGGATCAACAGCTCGAAGTCTTCAGCATTCCATTAGAAGGTATTGACAAACATACAGTGCTATAGGTGTACTGTATGAGGAAAGAATGAATCCAGGAACTTACATTAAGTTAAGGTGTAGGATGGACAGAGATAACAGTGCTCTTGGTCAATGACCGACGGCGTAAATGGATCCTGGCGTACAAAGAAAAAAATAATAATAATAATGATCTCGTCAGAGAAAAGGATTAGCCACACATCTTCCGTTGTCCTCATCAAAGAATATGCCTTTGGCTGAGAATGAAGACAACAAAGAGTTGATGGGCAGAAGCAGAGAGAGAGGGCATTAGCTTCATTAGCAGATCACAGCCTGGCGTCTAGTCTTACTATCAAAGGACTGTAGAACTGGCATGAAGCGGAACGTTTTTTCTGTGATGTAGCACTCGGGTTCTGCCTCCAGTTTCGAAGAAGTCCCTCGAATGAGACTGTATGCTGAAGTTCAGTGACTGATGGCACACACGCAAGAATTTCACAAGCAAAGTGAATCCTATCGCCAATTTTTCGGAAGAGAAAGCCAATGTCGCCGTTGGTGTAGATAGCTCGCTACTCATCGCATGTATATGTATCGTAAAAAAAAAAAAGAGAGAAGACATGTATGGAATGCTAAGTGACTGATGATAGCTCGACTGAACAACACAGGAAACGAATGGTTAGCGGATGTAAGCAGCTCTTCAGTCGGCTCTACACGGTAGACAGCCCGTGGTGTAAACGAGAGCGTGGATTGTAAGGTGGTTAGAAGTTGATCTTCAACTGAGGGTATGCGCTATGTAAGCACGGTCCATCATAACAGAAATCATCATCATCATCATCATCATCATCGTCGTCGTCATCGTCATCATCATCATCATCACCATCATCATCATCACAATAATAATAATGATAGTAATAACAATAAACATAAGAATAACAACAATAATAATAATAATATAATATTCTAAGACATTACGTTGTTATGGATAGGCAAAATTATTTATCAAATATGCGCAATAATGTCATTAAGATTAAGTAGAATTTCGTGAACATTGTAGGAAGTACGTGTTGCGCACTACTGCACTGAAGACATGATTCAAAGAGATCTACACTAGAGTCGATCACGTCATTTTCTATGGACGACCATTCCTGTCAAATTTCAATATTTCTGGCGCAAACTGCGGAGAACAGCCTGAGTTAATGTTGAACATAAAGACTGCTTTATTGCATTTTTATTACATTTCAATGGAAGAATGCCGAAAATGGTATTGTCAGAAATACAAACTGCTGTCCATTCTACTTCAACTAGTTTTAAAGGTCATCTGTTTAAGAATATGATATGGTTCCGAGTTATGTTCACTAGTAGAGCCACACAAAGGTACAACCAAAATTTTCACGGGAATGGGGCTAGGCTTTATTTTGCATGGTGGCTGTTATCATCATTTATTTCATTGGTACCGTTTTATTCAGTGAATTGACTGACTTGTCCAAAACATAAAGGAAAACAAAGAAAACAAAAGTGACGTCCTCAGACTTGAAATAGCTGATATGAAT
>JADBJO010025585.1:0-2500 GCA_016801955.1 Conus betulinus
GTTGGAACGTGTGTGTACGTGCGTGTGGGGGGGGGGGGGGGGGGGGAGGAAGATTGTTTTTTTCCACTTAAAATTCTTATTTTCGCAGACAGTATAAAATTAGACTAGTGCGTGCATGCGTGCGTGCATGCACGGGAGCGCGCGCACGCGCGCTCGCGCGTGTGTGTGTGTGTGTGTGCGCGCACGCACAAGGGTGGTTAGGTATGTGCACGTGCGCATGGCGTATGTTCGTTTCTTCATTCTGTCAGTTTAAGGTCTTTTCACAAAGAGTGACAATAAAAGAATGTAAATGTATGTTTGCGCGTGTTTGAGCAGGTGGACATGCGCGCATGTGAGTGTGAACGTGTGCGGGAGCGTGAGTATGTACGTGCATTTTCTGCGACATAAAAGGAAGTAATAATGTTGTACGGTGCTGACCCTTACGTACCAATACTATATTTGCGACAATCATGGGGCTTATCTTCGGTAGCAGCCCCACTCCCCACCCCTCCCTGTTACTTCACTTTGTCGTTATCACTTTCCCTGTTACATAAGACTGATATAAACTCAGTCTGAAAGGATGCCTTTAACTTTTCCAAGTCAGGTATTGATTTTACGGTTTCTGTCCTACAAAAGGCTATCACTGAATCTTTTCTCGTCTACACAAAGATGTCACGTCCCCTTTCCCTGCTGCTACAAAAGCTGTCATTTATTATTTTCCCCATCAGAACAGGATGTCATTAAATCTTACACACTGCCGTTATATAGGCGTTCTTCTTAAAGAAACAGATATCATTAACTCTTTCCTTATCGCAGAAGACGCCATGAACTCTTTTTCCTGGCACAAAAGGATGTCTTGAACTCTTTCGTGATCGAGGAAACACTGTCACTAACTCTACTCTTGCTACAAAAAGTTTGTCATTAACTCATTCCCGGCCACAAAGCTTGTTAGGATTTTCTTTCTTAAGGACGGCTGTCACTGTCACTAACTCTATTCTTGGTACAAAAAAAGTTTGCCATCAACTCATCCCCTGCCACAAAGCTTGTTGTAAGGATTTTCTATCTTAAGGAAGGCTGTCACTGACTGTCAATGTACGGAATGCTATGTGCACCTATGCTCCTCAAAGCATGACCAATCCAGCCAAGGAACTGACTTCGTCAACCTTTGCCGGGTTTACGATGACGACACTCGACTTCATTTGGTAAAGCAAACCCAACAGTTCCCCCACCCTGTTCACTTCTCCACCATTCGTCGGTAGACCCGGGCTGTCAGCATGGATTCTACCTCACATGGAAATGATCTCACCTGGAAATTCCGCCAGCCACAGGCTTTTCGTTACACAGATACCGTTTGTGGCAGCCTTTCAGAACTTAAACAGAGTCGATTACTATCTTTCTTCAAAGTGAAAGAGTTCATGGCAGCCTGTCCTCACAGTGACAGAGGATGTGACAGCTTTTTTCCTAATCGTGAAATAATTGATGACAGATTTTTCTAAGAGGGAAAAGAGTTAAGGACAGATTCTGCACAGTGAAAGAGTTAATGACAGCCTTTCTTAACAGGAAAAGAGTTAATGACAGCCCTTTCATAACAGGAAAAGAGTTAATGACAGCCTTTCTTAGCTGAGAAAGACCATATGAAGTCCTTTCCTGATGTAAAAATGTCAATGGCTGCCTTTTCTAACATGTAAAGAGTTAATGGCAGTCTTTCCCAACAGTGAACGAGTTAGTGACAGCCTTTCTTAATTGTGAAAGTGTCAGTGACAGCTTTTCCTTCTATCAGAGAGTGACTTAATAACAGCCTTCCGGATAGGGATAGTATTTATGACCTACTATCCTAACAGGGAAAGCAGAGAAATGTAAACACAGAGAATGCTTCTTTCACTTGATTGGTCATCCTGGTAAGAACATCATGATGCTCGTTACAGGTGAGTCGAATGGGCAATCCATCTCTCTTGTTTTAACCATGATTCCGTTTATTCTTCAAACATATTCAGTTTCGATTCTTGGTTGAAGTACTGCAGTCCCCTGAGCTCTAAACAACGGTTCTTTTATTTATGTATATGGAACAACGTGAGGAGATAGTCTGGCATTCTTGGGGTGTGGTGAAGAAGTAGAAAGAGAGTTGGAAGGGGAGGGACAGGATAGGTTGAGGAAAAAAAAAAAAAAAGGGATGGGAGGTACGGGGGGGGGGGGGGGGGGTATGGATGTGCGTGGTGTACCTTATACCAACATTCTATATAATAATTAGTAGACATGCTTATCCCCAGATGCGAGAGTCCTACATTCACAGCCAAACAAACCACACACAGTCTCACGAGGCGGAATCAGCCGTGCGAAAGGAAGTGTCGGCGTTTGTTTGATGTTTGAACGCCTTTTGTCGGTGAGCTCCCAGCACTACGTGAACCAGGCGTAAAGCAGAGGGTGAGCTTACCAGATGTTCAGGATACGAACCAGGACAATGCAACACTACAGAGAGGCTGCACGGTGAGAGAGTCAGTGACCCTCCACACGTTATCAAGTT
>JADBJO010025585.1:7500-15000 GCA_016801955.1 Conus betulinus
CACACACACACACACGCACACACATGCATCAATGCTGACCGTCCGCCTCCACCCACCCCCATTCCCACACACCTCCTCTTCTTTTTCATCTTTAGATATTTGGTACAGTGGATACCTCCATGGCTGTGATTTTCTTTTCACCCGTTTTGTTTGTTTGTCAGTTGTATTATGCAAAAAAACAAACAAAAGCAAACAATAAAAAAACAACAAACTACTGCTGCATCGAAAGATGGAAAAGGGTCATGGGGGACGAACCGGTTCAATTTTGGTGAGGATCCGGGGACGAACTGTTAACTTGGGTGAGGATCCGGGGGCGAACCTGTTAACTTGGGTGAAGATCCGGGGCGAACCTGTTAACTTGGGTGAAGATCCGGGGGCGAACCTGTTAAATTTGGGTAAAGATCGGGGGTGAACTGTTCAATTTGGGTGAAGATCCGGGGGCGAACTTGTTCAATTTGGGTGAAGATCCGGGGGCAAACTTGTTCAATTTGATCTGTGGGAAGATCCGGGGGCAAACTTGTTCAATTTGGGTGAAGATCCTGGGGGGGCGGGGTGTGTGCAAACTTGTTCAATTTGGGTGAAGATCGGGGGCAAACTTGTTCAATTTGGGTGAACCTGTTCCGGGGGGGAGGGGTGTGTGCGAAACTTGTTCAATTTGCTGGTGAAGATCCAGGGGCAAAACTGTTCAATTTGGGTGAAGATCCGGGGGGCGAACTTGTTCAATTTGGGTGAAGATCCGTTTACCCGACCCTGAGAGAGAGAGAGAGAGAGAGAGAGAGAGAGAGAGAGGAGAGAGAGAGAGAGAGAGAGAGAGAGAGTTTAAACAAACTCTCTTTTTTGTCGTGGAAGATCCATCCCCTTGAAGCACCTGCCTCTTTCTCTCTCTCTCCACCCCACCCCGCCCCCCCCCCCCCCCCCCTAAGCTGTCCCTTCCGACCACCCCGTCCACCGTCCACTGCCCCCACCAACCACCCTCTGTTCTCGGACACACCAATGACACAGACAGAAACGACAACTGTCGAAGTGTATCGTCATTGCAATACATCCGATAAAACCAATCTGGCATAAAGGTCGACTTTCCCCTTCAGGGGCACTGTAAACAGTCTTATCGTCAGAAACAAGCACCCCAGGCCCACTTACCGGCCTAAACTGCTTGTGTACAGGGCAGAGACATGAGGGAGGGGATCAGGGTTTAAAATAATCAGCCTAGAGGAGAAGAACCCACAAGATGTTTTTGTGTTTCTACAATGGCGGCGTCACTGCGTGTGGACCAGTCCTTCTACGTTACCACCATGTCTGCCGGTCGATGAGGCCAAATGCGCGAAGATGATGAAATGAAGTGAATGAACTGGAAGAGCATTCGCGAGGGAAGGCTTCCATTGTGCAAAAATGATTCCCCCCAAGGGAAGTAATTGTAAATTATCGACTGATAGGGTTACTTCCCATGATATATATATATATATCAATATAGAGCGTACGTGTGTGTGTGTGTGTGCATGTATGTGGCACACGCGCGCGCGTGCGCGTGGCTGCGCATGCGTGCTAGTTTGCGTGGTGTGTGTGTGTGTGTGTGTGTGTGTGTGTGTGTGTGTGTGTGTGTGTGCGTGCATGCGTGCGTGCGTGCGCGCGCGCGCGCGCGCGCGTGTGTGTGTGTGTATGTGCGCATGTGGCTGTGTGGGGGATCTCTCTCTCCTGTGCCTGCAGAGAGAGAGAGAGAGAGAGAGAGAGAGAGAGAGAGAGAGAGAGAGAGAGAGAGAGAGAGAGAGAGAGAGAAAATTGAAACATACACAAACTTTCCTTTAGTCGTGAACAACGAATCTCTTCGTGCGCCCACCTCCCCCCCCCCCCCCCCCCCCCCCCTCCACTTCTCCCCCAGTCCCCCTTCCCATCATCCCATCCCTCTCCCCTGTCCACCTTGCTCCCTTCCATAACCCAACAATGACAGAGAAAGAAACAGCAGCTGACAAAACATGCTGTTGTATCAAATGCATGCGATAAAACAAGCCTGACACAAGAGCTCGACGCGACCCTCAAGGGGCACCGTAGACGGTCAGCTGACAGGCTGGAGTCCCTCACCATCACTTTGCAGTCTGAACCACTCGTGTACATGGCGCAGACACGAGGGAGGAGATCGGGGTTTAACATAATCAGCCCTGAGTTGAAGAACCCACGCGATGTTTCCGTTTCTCTGAAGCAGACGTCACTACGCGCGGATCAGTCTTTATACGCTATCACCACATCTACTGGTTGATGAGGCTGGAGGCATAAAGATGGCAAAATAAAACTTGTAAATCACAAGTGCATTCATGAAAGTGAAGACAGGCAGGACACAGTCGAGTTTCGTCCACTAAAATGGATGCGTCTCAGCGTATATCGCTCAGATTTCCTGATCAACATTGCAGGTATCAACACGTCTAGTTCCGACCTGGTTAAGGGTGGGATACGTTATGACATGAGCGTAGAGCGCAGGGCTGTCGTGCAGTCTAAGACCAGGAAGGAGGTCCATAGCATCATCTTCCTCATCTTCGTTCTCATCGATCAGCAAGAAACAATCTCAATTTCCTTGACCCTTCAAGCCCTGCTCTCAGGGTGACCTCAGGTTGGATTTCCTCTCTCCACGTCTATGCCCATGTTGAGGTCATGTCGAGGTCACCGGTGTAGGTGAGTTCATGGGGTCTGTAGGTCATGTCAAGGTCACTGGTATAGGTGAGTTGAGTTCATGGAGTCATGTATAGTTCATGTTCAGGTCATGTCTGGTATAGGCGAGTTCATGGGGTCTGTAGGTCATGTCAAGGTCACCGGTATAGGGGTGAGTTCATGGAGTCTATAGTTCATGTTCAGGTCACCGGGATAGGTGAGTTCATGTAGCTAGACGGACGTGATCGAGTTCTTCGAAGAGGGCGCTCACTTACGCTGGCTCCTGGACAAAGCAGTTATTATGGTCGGTAGGGGGTCTTAGTTGGTGGTGGTGTCCTGTGTCCGCTGGATCAGAACTGGCACCACTGAACACAGTTACACACAGCAGTGCAGAGTCTCCTCCGGTGGGTTGCCTTATGCTGACTTGATATTGACTGATCCCTGTAGATTGCCCGTGCCGGGGCAGCCACGGGACACAGCCACAGATTGGTTGTGAAGGAGGAACACGAAAAAATGACATTCACATACAAAAACGATGTTGTGATCGTCTGATGTAAGCAGCACGACAATTGACATGCGCAGACCTACAGACAGACGCACACGCTGAACACAACAGCGCGAGAAAGGACAAGTGAAATGTACGGGTGTATGCTCGTATTATCCATGCCACGTTTGTCGCCTCGACGGGAAGATCAACAACTTAATCCATGGATGAGTCGACATACCCTTGAAGCCCATCACTCACGGCCAAACACTGCCCCGGCCTTATAAACTCAGAACCTGGTCAGCCACTGTACCACATACCCTTGAGAGAGAGAGAGAGAGAGAGAGAGAGAGAGAGAGAGAGAGAGCGAGAGAGAGAGAGAGAGAGAGAGAGAGAGATGGATACGGATACGGAAAGTTTATGGATACGGATACGGAAAGTTTATTCAGTGTATAAGCCATTGCCCCTCATGACGGAGTGCATATAAAGACAAAATAAACACATCCAAACAAAAACACAAAATTATCAAGACATTTTCAAATATATTCAAGACACGACAATAGAACGCAACCGAAACGCTTTATACAAATATTTTGACAAGTTTCTAGCAATTCGTTCATGCTTAGATGCTCAGAGAGAGAGAGAGAGAGAGAGAGAGAGAGAGAGAGAGAGAGAGAGAGAGAGAGAGAGAGAGAGAGAGAGAGAGAGAGAGAGAGAGAGAGAGAGAGAGATGTGTCTTTTTCACAGCTTTTCATTGACGTTAGAATCAATACACAAGACTGCGTTCTCCATGTTGTTTCTGAGTGATACTATTATCGAATGTATCTTTGCATTCCTCAACATTTCCTTGGTCTAATACAAACCTCTCTGTGAAAACAATAACATTTGTGACTTTGTCAGCGCTCCTGTCAACTTGATTGTTTTCTGCCATGAGTTGTACAGGTAGATGGTTTGAATCTACTATTGTCATCACTTTCAAGTGAATTGTTCCATTGAGGTAGCATTGTACATGATACACAAGAAAGATATCCACGCTACTTGAACCAGAATCTCAAATACAGATAACGCTGTACTTATATAAACCTATCGTCAGATCATCCACAACTGCACAAATTCTCTTTGGTGTGTGTGTGTGTGTGTGTGTGTGTGTGTGTGTGTGTGTGTGTGTGTGTGTGTGTGTGCGTGCGTGCGTGCGTGCGTGCGTGCGTGCGTGCGTGCGTGTGTGTGCTTGCTTGTTTGCTTGCATGCATGTGTGTATGCAACGACAATAATTGCTTAGTCGCGGAGTCGGCGTGAGTGAACTCTCTCTTGAGGGCGCCACCACATGCGTCCAACGACAGACCCCATAACTTTGACGATACCGGTGACCTCAACAGAATCAAACCAACGCCACAGACATAGTGAGAATCACGAAACTGATGTCACCATGAGATCAGGGCATGAAGGACCATGTTACTTGAGACTTTTTTTTTAAATGCTGATTGATGAGGATGAGAATGATGCCACAGATTCCATTCTGGTCTGAGACTGCAAGACAGGGCTGTACTTTACTCTCACTTTCATGACATGTCCCGACGTCGAGAAATACAGACATCTGCAGTGTTTCTCAGGAAATTTGAGCAACACTCTCATAGACCTATCCATTAAGTGAATGACACTCAACTGTGTAGTCCCAGTCTTCCCAGCTGAGCCACAGCAAAGTCGACTCTGGGTAGGAGCCGGTCGGAGCAGAATAAAAGAAAAAAATGCCACAAATGAATGGCTCTGATGAGAACCAAACCCACGACCTCCCAGCCGGGAGTCCGCGACGTTGACCACTTCGCCACGGTGGCTGGTGAAGGTGAAGGTTCGGGTCCTGTCCAGTCCCTTTCATCTCTGCTCTGACTGCGAGGTTTCTCATGGCTGCATCTTGAGTGCCAACCACTTACTGGATGTGACTCACGGCTTGCGTAAAGCGCTGGCCTGATGACTGCATCAATGATCAATGGCTGCATGCATGGTGTAATTGGGTGGACCATATCGTGCAGCAGCCCTGCCTACCTTCGCTTCTGATGTTCTGACTGGTTTGTGGTCACAGGTACACACTGTGATCCCTTTAGTCCTTTTCTCTGGGTGTTCATTTTGGCTCCTCTTTTTCTCTCTTTCTGGCTTCTTCTCCAGTGTACTTGAGCGCGCGCGCTGTATGTGTGTGTGTGTGTGTGTGTGTGTGTGTGTGTGTGTGTGTGTGTGTGTGTGTGTGTGAGAGAGAGAGAGAGAGAGAGAGAGAGAGAGAGAGAGAGAGAGAGAGAGAGAACGAACGAACGAAGAAACAAACGAAAAAAAAATAATCAGTATAGGCCATGGCCCCCTCTGATGGGCGTACAGTATAGGAATAGCATTCACACACCGAGGCAATATTGCATTGTCTGACAAGTAGCTCACGGAGAGACATATCAAATATGCACAGTAGCTGTAACAGCAAACTTACTCAACTGAGCAAACCTGTGCACCTCTTAGGTACATGCTAATGTTCTTTAGCACTTCTTCATGTTGATGTGCGATAAATAAAGCAGCTCGAAATGAACAAGGGTCTTCATAGAATTTCCTGGGAATATAGTCACGTCGTAATCCTGAAGTGCAGAACGACAAAGTGTGAACAATGTAATTCGTCTTCTTTGCCTCTTCACGTAAAGGACACAGCGTATCTATGTTTTGAGTCTTTGGATAATCGGTGCTGATGTACTTTGATATCCGTAAGTCCGAATCTGAATCTTGTCAGAGAACTTTTAGTATGCCCATCAATATAAAGTGAAAGACGTTTCTCACGGCTATTAGATGTTTTAAAAGTTCTGTAAAATGAATATTGTTCGCTACTTTCGATGTTTTTAACTCAGTTTTGCTATCGATTGTCTACCAATTTTTGTGGCAACTACTTAAAAATTACATTTTCAACGCCTTGATTAACCCAGACTATCCAAATCCATTATGAAACATTTGCAATGGTATTTCAATGTTTTTCGTCATTTTTAAACAGTGTTTTTTTAATATGGGATTGAGAAATAAAAGGATGTGCCTGGCACTCTCAAAGTAGTCTAGGTTTTGTATATGCTTTGAAATGTGAATAAATTATGGTCCACGAAGGACTCTAAAGATTAGACAAACTACTTGCTTCATCCAGGATGAATTTCAAGCGAAAACAAATCATGAAGCCTCTCCCTGCGGAAATTAAAAATAGCAAAAAAACAGTCAAGATCACCGTAACCAACCAAGCCCATCCCAACTGTAACAGAAGAACCAGTCAAGAGCTTTGGGAGGTGGTATGATGACTACTTGAAAGACACGAAGAGGAGAGAGAGGAAACCAAGCACATGGGCAGAAGAAAGCCTGGAGATAGGAGACCAGTGTGGGCTTCCTGGCAAATACAAGGCCTGGTGTCTGCAGTCCATGTTGATACCGAAGCTTCTGTTGCCTCTTCTGATATACGATATCAGCACGAGCACTGTGGAATCATAAAATCAACAAGGATGCAAGGAAATGGATAGGTGTCCCACCGGTCTCACTGACGTCGCACTCTAGTGCCGCCAAGCAAAGCTGAAGCTTCCTTTAAAATCCATCTTCGAAGAATACGAAGTGGGTAAAGCAAGGTTACTAAGCATGCTTGAGGACTCTGAGGACAAAGTTGTGAGATCAGTCTGGCCCAAACTAAAGACTGGCAGAACATGGAAGCTTCGGGAGGCAGTAAGTGTGGCAAAGGAAGATCTCAAGGTCAGGGGAATGACTGGCCACACACAGACCAACAGACTAGGGCTGGGATCAACGGAGATTAAATGGTGGTCAAAGGCAAAAGAAAAAGCAAAGAGAGACATGGTAATAGAGGAGCTGAAGAAAGAAGAGGACGTCAAGAGAATTCAGAAGGCAGTACAGCAAGGCCAACAAGGACAGTGGACTACGTGGGGGAAACGCACTGCAAAAAAAAAGTTTCACCTGGATTGAGGTATGGTACCTGGCACCTCTTAGAGTCATCTTCATCATCAGATCTGTAAATGGCCCCCTGCCCTCCAATGTAAACCTGGTCAAATGGGGGAATTCAGATGACGCTACGTATCCACTCTGTCGCGGCCAGCAGTGAGTTCATGCAAAGCAGTCCTAACCCAGGGACGGTAGACATGGAGGCACAACCAAGTGTTCAAGGAGATCGCACATGCGGTTGGCACTGCTGGACGAAGCCTTCTGCCACCAGTAGCTCCAGCAACAAAGTTCTGCATGGCAGGAAGCCACCAATCATGGTCTGGAAAAGCTGCGATAGCAAGAGCATCGAAGCTGAGAATACTGGATGAAGCAGATGACTGGGAATGCACAGTAGACCTTCCAGAATGGGAGAACCATCCGGCGATCATCAG
>JADBJO010025585.1:20000-23614 GCA_016801955.1 Conus betulinus
GACACGGCCGGGCTCATGTCAGGGGAAACATTAAGATTCTAACGTACAATATTGAAGGTCTCTCTCGCTTGTTCGATACCGACGTGCGATTTTATATTAATGATTTTGATTTGTGTTTGCTTGTCGAAACATTTTCTACTCAATTTCCAGATCATTTATTTCCAGATTATGATTATTTTATTGTACCAGGTATTAGATTGTCTGATGGTGTCACTGCAAGATTGTCAGGAGGTTTAACACTTCTTGTCAAGAAAGATTTATCACAGTACGTTGAACAGATAAAGACAGAACATGACAACATAATCGTATTAAAACTGTCTAAAGATCTTCTTGGTACAGATTCACCAGTTATCTTGCTTGGTGTATATGTACCCCCAAGCTCCTCTGATTATTATCGATATGCCGATTTATCCAATGGTATACTTATTGTTGAACAGTGCATATTGGATCTCGTTGAGACTGTTGGAAATGTACCTCTTTTACTGCTTGGAGATTTCAATGCACGTACAGGGGGTTTAAATGGAAAGGAAGAAGATGAAGATGAGATGTGGATGAGGGTGTAACATGGAAAGACGACAAGGAGCAGGAAGTCTATCGTACTTCAAAAGATCATGTTTTGAATGACTTTGGTAATTGTTTACTAAATGTTTGCACTGTTTTTTGATCTTTGTATATTGAATGGTACTATCCAAAATGACAAGGACTATGGAAATTTCACTTATGTTTCATCAACCGGATGTAGCATTATCGACTATGTTATCGTATCTCGTTGTTTACTAAAGTTCTGTGTCTCGCTGAAGGTCACCCCGAAAATAGAATCTAAACATATGCCAGTTGAAGTCATGCTTAATTCTATTGTAAATGACGAAAACATGTAAAGGCAAACGAGGGTAGCTTTAAGATGGAAAAAAAATGATATGGGACCAAGGTAAATTGGATGAATTCAAACAGAACACTACATCTGATGAGTTTAAAAGCAACTTAGAAAAAGCATCTTCTCTGATCGGTGATGACATCAACGAGGCTCTACAGACTTTTAATGATGCGTTGCTCGATGCTTGTTTATGTTTGAAGAAAACTATTACAGTCGGCAAAAAAGTCAGATCCTTGGTTTGACCATGAGTGTAGTCAAAAAGCAAAAAAGAACTCAGATGTAATTTAAGACAGTATTATAATTGTAAGACGATGACGTTATTTTAAGACTCGAATACAACCAAAAAAGAAGGGAATATAAAGAACTTATAAGGATTAAAAAGAAAAATCACCGTAAGGCGACACTGGAAACGTTACATGAGAATATTAGTAACCCAGCTGGTTTTTGGACCAAGCTGAGATCTTGTGTTTACAAAAAGTCTACAACCAATGACATTACTAAAGATGATTGGTATAATCATTTCTCCCAAGTGTTTCAGTCTAATACCGAAAATGTTTCTATTGATGATACTAGTGATCCTGAAGAACAGGATGACGATGGTTTTCAGCAGGCGAACACAGAATCTCTGGATGCAGAGATAACAGAAAATGAAGTTTATGCTGCTGTGAGATCTCTTAAAAATGGCAAAGCAGCAGGCCCCGATGGAATAATAGGAGAAGTCTTCAAAAATGCAGCTACTATAGTTGTTCCATTTATAGTTCTACTGTTTAATGCAATATTTACTTCTGGTTCTTACCCTATACAGTGGTCTGAAGCCTTTATACAACCTATTTTCAAAAAAGGTGATCGTAAAATTCCCAACAAACTATAGAGGCATTTCGTTATTGAATATTTGTAGTAAATTATACAGCCATATTTTGAATGTAAGGCTGACAAATTGGATCGAAAAGCAACAATGTAATAAATGACTGACTGTCAAGCAGGATTCAGGAAAGATTACAGCACTATTGACCATGTCTTTACGCTATTTGCCATGATTCAGAAACAACTACTTTTACACAAAAAACTTTATGTTGCCTTTATTGATTTTCAAAAAGCTTTTGACTCTGTTGTTCGTTCAAAGTTATGGGCTGTCTTACAGAGAGGGGGGTGTGGGGGGAAAAATGTACCGGGCTTTAACTAGTATTTATAATATTGTACAGGCGAGAGTAAGAGTTGGCAGTGAACTGACAGAGAGCTTTTTGTGTTCTACGGGTTTAAAGCAGGGTGATAAATGCAGCCCTGTTCTGTTTTCATTGCTTATAAATGAGTTGGCCAAGGAAATCATCTTAAAAGGTAAACATGGAATTCAGCTTATCCCCAGACTTTTTAGAAATTTATCTTAATGTTTGCTGATGACATTATTCTGATTTCTGATTCTATTATTGGTTTGCAAAATCAGTTAAATGTGTTGCATAACACAGCAAGAAAGCTTGGTTTGATTGTGAATTTAGACAAGTCAAATATTGTTATCTTTAGAAATGGTGGTTTTGTGTCAGAGCACGAACAATGGTATTATGGCCAGAATAAGATATCAGTAGTTAATATGTACAAGTATCTTGGGGTTATTATGTCCACCAGGCTCACCTTTGCACATTGTCTGAACGATCTAGCTAGTCGAGCAAAAAAAGGAGTTATCAGCATTTTTAACTTGTTATGGTCATTAGGAGAGAAAAATCGCCTGCTATATTCTTCAAACTCTTTGACGCCCAAATACAACCTATACTTAGCTATGGAGCCGAAGTTTGGGGCATTGTCGGAAATCTGGACATAATAGAAAAGGTACATTTGTTTTCTTTAAAAAGGTTCTGAATGTTAGTACAAGAACCCCAAATGTGATGATTTATGGTGAGTTAGGACGCTTTCCACTATACGTAAACTTGTATGTAAAAAGTATTAGATATTGGTTAAAAATTGTGAAGATGCCATCTCATCGTTTGCCTCTAAAGTCTTATAAAATGTTATTACATCTTCATAATAATAACAAGAATACTTGGGCGTCAGCAGTCTGTTTCTTTCTGTACAAATACGGGTTTGGTGAAGTCTGGGAAAACCAGGGTGTAGGTGATGAGAAAGGATTTTTGAGAACATTGAAAAAAAAACAGTTTGATTAATGACTACAGGACGCAGTGGTTTTATAACATGGAACAAAGTGATCGTTTTCAACTGTATCGGACGTTCAAAAGTGATCTAGTTCTGTCTTCATATCTAAATTTTGTTAACCATCTACGAGCTAGGATAAGTTTAATCAGACTAAGGTGGGGGTGTTTCCCAACTAAATGTGCATAAACTGCGCTTTCATAGAAATATAACAGAAAGTGACTTGTTGTGCCCTTTTTGTGTCTCTCAAGTGGAATCTGAAGTACACTTTGTTTTATACTGCCCGCAGTATCAAGAATTAAGAGAAAAATACATACCGAATAAATACTACAATAATCCCTCTCTGTTCAAATTGACAATGCTTCTTGCTACTGAAAGTAAGACATTGATTATCCGGCTAGCTATATACCTCGAAAAAGCTTTTTCATTACGGAATATGTATTTAAATGGGTAAATGATGTGAAAATCTACCCCTAAACATGTATGGTATGCAAGTCCCTATTGTCGTGTGTGTACGCTGGATCCTTGAAGTCGTCTCCTTATTGATCGCTAGATGAGAACAAATCTTCGAAGCGTCCCCTGTTATTTTGTGTTGTGCTTG
>JADBJO010025586.1:0-23614 GCA_016801955.1 Conus betulinus
TCAAGTGTGAAGAAGAAAAGAAAAATCTACTAAAGTGTGAAGAAGAAGAAAAAAAAAGGACTATCAAGAAATGCAATACAGAAAAAGAAGAAGAAATACTTATTGAGGGAGTGCAAAGAAGAAACACTTTACCACAGGAGTGTGAAGAAGAAAAAGCTACAAAGTGAGTATGTAAGAGAAAAACCTACTGTGACAGCGTGTGAAGAAGAAAAACTTACTGAGAGAACACAAGGGGGGAACACACACACACACACACACGCACACACACACCACACACACACACACACCACATATGCACGCATGCACACCACACCACACACACATAGGCATACACCACATACACCACACACACACATGTATGACAGCCTGTGAAGATGAAAAACCTCATGAGGAAATATGAAAGAAAAAAAAAAACCCTTCTGAACAGAGATGCACCGACCGAATGACATGCTGTTTTTGTGACTATCATTTCAGGGATTGTCTGTAAGTTTATTTACTAAGGTTAGGTAATGTCCTTTATAGCCCAGCCGACTGCAAAGGGCCCTATCAGGGCTGGTTTATTTACTAATGGAAGTAAGGATTCAGAAACTGAAACTTCACATCAGCCTTCTAATCTGCAGATCTTTTCTTTAAAAGCCTTCTAACATGCAGGTGTTTTCATTTCATTATCAGCCTTCTAACCTGCAAGGTTTTTCACCATGACCTTTCTAACCTGCAGGAGTGTTTCTACCATCAGCCTTCTAACCTGCAGGTGTTTTCACAATCAGCCTTTTAACCTGCAGGTGTTTTCACTATCAGCCTTCTAACCTGCAGGTGTTTCTTATCACAATCAGCTTGGTGTTTTAACCTGCCTTCTAACCAGCAGGTGTTTCACTATCAGCCTTCTAACCTGCAGGTGTTTTCACCATCTGACCCTCTACCTGCAGGTGTTTTCACTGTCAGCCTTTTAACCTGCAGGTGTTTCTACTATCAGCCTTCTAACCTGCAGGTGTTTCACTATCAGCCTTCTAACCTGCAGGTGTGTTCACCATTGACCTTTCTAAACTACAGGTGTTTCACTGTCAGCCTTTTAACCTGCAGGTGTTTCTGCCATCAGCCTTCTAACCTGCAGGTGTTTCTCAGCCTTCTAAGACCATTGACCTTCTAACCTACAGGTGTTTTCACTTTTCTAACCTGCAAGTGTCATCAGCCTTCTAACCTGCAGGTGTTTCTATATCAGCCTTCTAACCTGCAGCCCTATCTCAGCCTTCTACCTACAGGTGTTTTCTATGATCAGCCTTCTAACCTACAGGTGTTTTCACTATCAGCCTTCTAACCTGCAAGTGTTTCACTATCATCAGTCTTCTTACCTGCAGGTGTTTTCACTATCAGTCTTCTAACTGCAAGTGTTTTCACTATCACCCTTCTAACCTGCAAGTGTTTTATTATCAGCAGCCTTCTAACTGCAAGTGTTTCTACTATCAGCTTTCTAATCTGCAGGTGTTTCTACTATCAGCTTTCTAACCTGCAGGTGTTTCTACTATCAGCTTTCTCACCTGCAGGTGTTTCTACTATCGGCCTTCTAACCTGCAGGTGTTTCTACTACTTGCCTTCTAACCTGCAGGTGTTTCTACTATCGGCCTTCTAACATGCAGGTGTTTCTACTTCCTGCCTTCTAACCTGCAGGTGCTTCTACTATCAGCCTTCTAACCTGCAGGTGTTTCTACTATCAGCCTTCTAACCTGCAGGTATTTCTACTTTTGGCCTTCTAACCTGCAGTGTTTCTACTATCAACTTTCTAACCTGCAGGTGTTTCTACTATCGGCCTTCTAACCTGCAGGGTGTTTTCACTATCAGCCTTCTAACCTGCAGATATTTTCATCATCAGCCTTCTAACCTGCAGGTGTTTTCACCATCAGCATTTTAACCTGCAGGTGTTTCTACTATCAGCCTTCTAGCCACAGGTGTTTCTACTATCAGCCTTCTAACCTGCAGGTGTCTCTTCTATCAGCCTTCTAACCTGCAGATGTTTTCACTATCAGCCTTCCAACCTGCAGGTGTTTCTACTATCAGCCTTCTAACCTGCAGGTGTTTTCACCATCGGCCTTCTAACTTGCAGCTGTCGCTTCTTTTCCCCTGATGTCTGCCTGTACACCTGTGCATGTGGTCGGGGAGAGGAGGGTAAGGGGTTGGGCAAGGGGTGGGATATGTGCATGAAATGGTCTCGGGAATAAGAGATAATGTAGGGATGAAGGAGGGGACAGGGTAGGCTCCGTGTTGGGAAGGGGGCAGGTGGTGTATTAAATGGACTAGGGGCTGGCTGAGATAATTCAAGGACAAGGGAGGGGAATGGTCAGGGTTGAGAAGGGGGCAGGGTGCACTAAATGGTCTGTTGGGTAAGAGATAATCCAGGGAGAGGGGCTGGGGGACAGTAAAGGTTGGGAAGATGCCAGTGAGTGCATAAAGTGGTCTACTGACTCACAGATCATTCAGAGGGGGGGGGGGGGTGATGGTTGGGGAAGGGAGCTACAGGAGAATTCTGTTGTGTAACGCTGATCCAGAACACTGGGTGGCACACTGCCCTGTGTGACTGCTGACTGAACTGATCACCCACCAGCGGAACGCCCCAACTCTCACACTGACGCTGGTCGTGCACCACAAGCACAAAGTGGTCCGTGTCCCAACATCCGCGACAGCTCCCCGAGCCGCGTGTCCATCTTGATCTGACAACACAACACAGGTAGCACATAGCTGATCATCTTGATCTGACAACACAACACAGGTAGGACACAGCTGATCATCTTAACAACACAACACAGGTAGCACATAGCTGGCCATCTTGATCTGACAAACACAAACACAGGTAAGACATAGCTGATCATCTTGATCTGACACAACACACAGGTAAGACATAGCTGGCCATCTTGATCTGACAACACAAACACAGGTAGCACACAGCTGACCATCTTGATCTGACAACACAAACAGCGGTAACACATAGATCATCTTGACATAGCTGACCATCTTGATCTTGACAACACAACACAGGTAAGACATAGCTGATCATCCATCTCTGACAACACAACGCAGGTAAGACATAGCTGACCATCTTGATCTGACAACACAAGATAGGTAGGACACAGCTGATCATCTTAACAACACAACAGGTAGCAGAGCTGATCATCTTGATCTGACAACACAACTAGGTAGGACATAGCTGACCATCTTGATCTGACAACACAACACAGGTAGCACATAGCTGACCATCTTGACTGACAACACAACACAGGTAAGACATAACTGACCATCTTGACAAACAACACAACACAGGTAGGACATAGCTGACCATCTTGATCTAACAACACAAACACAGGTAAGACATAGCTGACCATCTTGACAAACAAACACAGGTAGCACATAGCTGATAATTTTGATCTGACAACACACACAGGTAGCACATCCTGGTACGACAAGCTGACCATCTTGGTAGGACACACTGGTAGACACCAGCTGAATTTTAACAACACAACACAGGTAGGACACAGCTGACCATCTTAACAACACAACACACACAGACACAGCTGACCATCTTACAACACACACAGGTAGCACAGAGCTGACCATCTTGATTTAACTCTTTCATTTCTACTTTTCAATGAACCATGAGTTCCCCTTGTTCCTAGATTCTTATAATATGAGTATTCCCTTCATTCCTGGATTTAGAGAAAAAGGGAAGAAGTGCAAAGTGAAAACTGCCAGTATGCAGTAGCAACGGCCAGAACAGAATAGGTGGCGACCACATTTCCCACGCTGTAGGGGCCGTCTGGCATCCATTCATAAACATATGCCACACAATCGCATGCGACCGGTCAGGGAGAAATGATGTGTACCGATTGACTCGACTGAAGTTCAAAGCGCTTACTGAGCAAGAACTGATTTCTAGGTGCAGCAAAGGAAAGGAGGGATTTTGTGCTGCCCAGTTTTCCAGGCTGCAGGAAGGAAGGGTACAAATTTCTGCAAACCATAAAATCGGGTCATAGGGATGAAAGAGTTAACATAACAACACAGGTAGGACATAGGACCATCTGAATAACACAACACAACATCTTGAGGTAGCACACAACACAAGGTGATTTAACAACACAACACAGCTAGCACATCCCTGACCATCTTGAGAACACAAACACAACACAGGTAGGACATCCCTGACCATCTTAATTTAACAAACACAACACAGGAAGCACATAGCTGACCATCTTGACACACAAACAACACAGGTGGAACACAGCTGACCCATCTTGACACCACAACACAGCTAGGACATTGTCAACATCTTGTCTTCAGAACTAATACACCAGAACCATTAGGATTACTGGGAGGGATGGTACTTAAACAATCTCATACTGGGACACATAAGCGCACATACCTGGTATATACTGAACTCTGCATGCAGCCTCACAGTACCTACATTATCGGGACCATCTCACCCACACAGACAAAATCTGTCAATGTTGGGACATAGAATACTTGCAAACTAGAACACTTTTGAACAAACTGGGGGAAAAATGTTGTCCAGGCGTGAGGAAAACTACGTTCATGTGTATACATGAACATAGCCACAAGCACACACACACACATTTTCAGTTGCAGCACCCCCCCCCCCCCACCTCCCTTCTCTACTCTACACACTCACACACACTGGCGCATGTACATCACAGCTCACACACACTTCTCTCAGGACTCCAAGTTATTCCCACCCTCCCCTTCCACAGTATTTTGACAGAAATAAGGTTCACGATTCTGCCTGCTCTTCTGGAACTGGCACTGGCATCAGAATGCATAGCTACTACTTCCCCATGTTCTTCCCGGCACAACCAGCCACGCCACCACCCCTCCATGCTGAGTCAGTCATGGTTTCCAGCCCACTGACGCCATGCCGTGAGCACTGACCATTTTGAACTGCTTGTACATGATCTTGGAAACGGGGTCACTGGGGTTGACCTTGTTCTTCACCATCTGGGCCAGGATGTTGCCCACTGTCACCATGCCCTGGATGGCCCTGCGGAAAACACACATTTCAATGTTATCTCTGTCACCATGCCCTGCAGCAACACACAGTTCAATGACCTCTCTGTCACCATGCCTGCCCTGCAGCAACACACACAGTTCAATGTTCTCTGTCAACATGCCCTCAGCAACACACAGTTCAATGTCCTCTCTGTCACCATGCCCTGCAGCAACACACAGTTCAATGTTATCTCTGTCACCATGCCCTGCAGCAAACACACAGTTCAATGTTCTCTGTCACCATGCCCTGCAGCAACACACAGTTCATGTCCTCTCTGTCACCCATGCCCTGCAGCAACAACACAGTCAATTCCTCTCTGTCACCATGCCCTGCAGCAACACACAGTTCAATGTCTCTCTGTCACCATGCCCTGCAGCAACACACCAGTTCAATGTCTTCTCTGTCACCATGATGCAGCGCAGCACACACACAGTTCAAGTCTTCTCTTCACCCTGCCCTGCAGCAACACACAGTTCAATGTTCTCTCGTCACCATGCCCTTCAGCAACACACAGTTCAATGTTCTCTCTGTCACCATGCCCTGCAGCAACACACATGCCTCTCGGTCCCAGCCGCAGCAACACACAGTTCAATGTCTTCTCTGTCACCATGCCCCTGCAGCAACCACACAGTTCAAGTGTCCCTCTGTCCCCCTGCCCAGCAGCAACACAGTTCAATGTCATCTCTGTCACCATGCCTGCAGCAACACACAGTTCAATGTTCTCTGTCACCATGCCCTGCAGCAACACACAGTTCATCTGGTCACCATGCCTGCACAACACACATCGTTTTCACCCATGCCCTGCAGCAACACACAGTTCAAGTTATCTCTATCACCATGCCATGCACAACAGCTCAACACAGTTCAATTCACTTCTTTCGTGATCTGTCCTCTGCCCCCAAGCAACATACAGTCAATGTTATCTCAGCAATGCCCTGCAGCAACAACACGTTCAATCTTCTCTGTCACTATGCTCTGTCCAGCAACAACAGTTCAATGTCCTCTCGTCACCATGCCCTGCAGTAAACACACAGTTTCAATGTTCCTCTCTTCACACTCTCTGGTGGTCACTGTCAATGTTTGCTGCAACAGCACAGGAGATCTGTTTTTTTTCAAGCACACTCAGGCATCTCCCTGACATTGTTTTCACTTCCCAGAAACAAGCACCTGCAAAGCAAAACAAGCCAGCTCCACCCGATTCATCCACAACGGGCCACCTTCAAACCCCTCCTTGTTGAGCAAGTCAGAGTTTCCTGCAGCGTGACCGTGGGAGTGACGGTCAGGGGAACATGCAGTTCAGGGCCCTGACGTTCAGGTTGTACCACCTGCCACACAGCCACATCATTGTACAGACCACCTCCACCCTCCGTCATGACTCTACCCCCCTGAAGACATTCAGGTTGTACCACCTGCCACACCATCATACAGACCACCTCCACCTTCCATCATGACTCTACCCTGAAGACATTCAGGTTGTACCACCTGCCACACCATCTACAGATCACCTCCACCATGACTATCCTGAAGTCCAATCAGATTGTACCCTAAAGACATTCAGGTTGTACCACCTGCCAGACAACCACACCATTGTACAGACCACCTCCACCCACCATCATGACTCTACCCTGAAGACGTTCTGGTTGTACCACCTACCACACCACTATACAGACCACCTCCATCCTAATTCTACCCTGAAGACATTCATGTTTATACCACCTACCACACCATTATACAGACCCACCTCACCCTCCATCATTAATTCTACCCTGAAGACATTCAGGTTTGTAGCACCTGCCACATGATCATACAGACCACCTCCACCCTCCATATCATAATTCTACCCTGAAGACATCAGGTTGTACCCACCTGCCACACAAGTGTACAGGTCACTTCCACCCTCCATCACCAATTCTACCCTGAAGACATTCAGGTTGTACCACCTGCCACGCAAGTGCACAGGTCACTTCCACCCTCCATCACAATTCTACCCTGAAGACATTCAGGTGTACCACCTGTCCACGCAAGTGTACAGGTCACTTCCACCCTCCATCATGATGCTACCTTGAAGACATTCAGGTTTTACTACCTGCCAAATAGCCATACCACTACGCACTTCCACCCCCTACACTGCCACGACTCTACCTGGAAGACGAAGGTTCAGGGCCCTGACATTCAGGTTGCACCACCTGCCACACCACTACACTCATTACTTTCACCCCCCCACACTGTCATGACTCTACACTAGGGATTTCACAGTCTTCTGATGATAGAACTAACTGCCTGTGCAGCAAGCTACAGACCACCATATGACAACCAACTAAACAACACAGTTCTGAATATTCTACTGCTTATTGTCAAGGCATTAAAGAGGTGAAAGAGGGTGGAAAGTGAGGGGGGGTGGGGGTGCGGGGGCACTGGAAGGAGTAGGAATATGTCAAAAATAATCGTAAGTGCCAATGAAAGATTTTTAGTTGGTTGGTGGGTTGTTGTTACTGCTCTCTGTTTCAACACAGGAAAAATTGTTTTCTGATGCTATGGGTTGCCTCCAGTGGCAATACTCTCTTCAACCTCCTACTTTTTTTTTAAACAAAGTTCAGAAAACAGGATAACAAAACAAACAGAGGTAAAAAAAAAAACTTCGAACTCACTAGTGAGATGAGGAACTGAGTACTCCGACTCGTAGAGTCGAAGTACTCAATTCCTCATGATCATCTATCTAGTGGGTTCGAAGTTTTTTTCCCTCGTTGTTTTGTAATCCTGCTTTGAAAGAACCCAGGCAGTCTAACTTCTTTTATATCCTACAGTTCAGAAAGTCTGAATGCCCATAGTAGCATCGTTAGAGAAATGATTATGGTAGGCGCTTAGCCATCAAGTCCTTCTTAGTCTTACAACACTACTATCCATCTATCCTCACCCACCCACCCACCCCCCGAAACCACACACACAACACACACACACACACACACACACACACACACATACACATTTATATGCACACACTGACACTTATCCATCACACACGGTATACAGACACACTCACAGACAAAGCATGATTATTTTCATTTTGGCAATCTTAAACATAAACATTTCCTGTATAAGCACACAGTTTTCCCAAAATATACATTCCTGCACATTCACACATCATGCAAGCATAAACAACCAGTAACTCAAACTCTCTCTCTCTCTTTCTCTCTCTCTCTCTCTCTCACACAACGCATACGATGTACAAATTGTCAAAAAATGAAAAACTCTTTTTCTCTTGCATGCACACACACAACCACATAATGTATTAACACATGGTATTCAATACAAACTCTCCTACACTCTGTCTCTCTCTCTTATGCATGCACACATGCAAACATGAGTACATACATATGTGCACGCTTGTGCACACACACTGACTGACTGAAACCAATTTATTGCCAGATTAAACCATGATTGTACTGGCATTTAAGAAAACATTATGAACAGAATGTCAACATTATCAGTTAAAGAACATAATTCACGCGCACGCGCACACACACACACAATTAAATACATCTCCATACGAACACAACCACACCCTCACATACATACAAACACACACCATACCACCCTACACACACACACACACCCTTATACATTAGAACACATACACACAAGCACTCACTCTCACAAACACAAACACACAACACACACACACACACACACTACACTGGTTCAAACAGGCCAACCTCTACAGGTGACAGATAAAACAGGAAAAAGTAAAGTGAAACAAAAATAAATGAAAAAAGAATTTTAAAAAAATGAAGGTAATAGAAAAGAAAAAAAAATGAAACATGGAACAAAAAGTGAGAAAGAGAGACAGAGGCAGACTGAGACTTTGACTGAGAGAAGAAAAACACGGAGAAGGAAAACACGGAGAAGGGAAAACAAAAAAAGAAGAAGACAGTGAGAGTGATACAGAGACAGGAAAAATACTGAGAATGAAAAAACAAACAAAACAAAAAACTGAGGCAAACAGATAAAACCAACACACACACACACACACGCATGCACATACACACCAAAAAAAAAAAAAGAAAAGAAAAAGAGTCAAATAAAACAGAGCAGTTAGGACGCCATCTTATCAACTCAAAGCAAATGTAATGCAGTGACATTATCCCTGTGCTTCACACAACAGCCAACAAGAAAAAAAAAGAAATCAAATGGAAAAAAAAAAAAAACGACAGGAAAGAAGGAAACAAACAAACTGCACAAACTGCAGCAGTAAAATAAATCAAACCACTGACTGACACCTCAACCTATTATGCACATTTCGCCTGTTTTTCCTTGTTCCCCTGTCAACACCCAGTCTTCAAAGTTACAGTCGATCATAAACCACCCAACCGACACCTCAACCTACTGTGCATACTTTACCTGGTATTCCTCCCTCCCCTGCAAAGCATCCCCCCCCCCCCCCCCCACCCAGTGATCAACAGCAAATACCTCACAGTACACACAACTCACTGCTGGGACAGGAAAATACCACAGGCTTGTTGGGAATGAACAAAACTGTGTGTGTGTGTGTGTGTGTGTGTGTGTGTGTGTGTGTGTGTGATACAATATACCAGTTGTTTACTTCACACAAACTATTAGGTCCATAACTGGATTGCAAGATAAGGCAATCCTTGCTTTCTTCACTGGATCGAGAGCACAAAACTTTGGTAACTAACCAAACATCGTTTTCTGTAAACTAGAAAGTTTCCACGATAGTTCCTTCCTTCCACACAGATAAAAAAAATAGTTTACAGAGCATGGTCAGTGATCTTTGACCTCTGCAAACACAAGATCATGAAATGAAACCTCATTTGAACTGGATTGCACGCTAACACACAAGGCACTGAAGAAACAGAACTACAGATTGTGGGATTATTTCATTACACTATCTGGGTTCATGAAGTCAATACTGCTGCAATGGAAAATGGCTTTCAAGAAACTGTCCTACTCCTGCTCCTGGCCACAGCCAATCAGACGTGTCACACTGGAACACTGCTTTAAAATAAAGCCAGGCACTGGTTGGTGTGTGCTCAGGGCACTGCCATATCTGCTCAGAGCACTGCCAATGGAAAAAACTATCGTGTCACACTGGAACACTGCTACTTAAAGTACACTCTGTAAAGTAAAAATTGATCGATGAATGCTCAAGTCTGTACAATTAATGTCACATCCTACTGCAACGCTGCTTGTAAAAGTACAAGCATGCCAGCAGACTGATTGGTGTGCACTCTGGGCTCTGTAAATGTACAATGTAACATTGTCCTACTGCAGCTCTGCTCAGGCCTCTGTAAATGTACAATTACCTGTCCTATGCAGCTCTGCAGGCCTCTGTAAATGTACAATTACCTGTGCAGCATGGCTCTATAAATGTACAATTACCTGTCCTATGCAGCAGTGCATGGCTCTGTAAATGTACAATTACCTGTCCTATTGCAGCAGTGCACAGGGCTCTGTAAATGTACAATTACCTGTCCTACTGCAGCTCTGCTCAGGCTCTGTAAATGTACAATTACCTGTCCTACTGTAGCAGTGCACTGGGTTCTGTCAATGTAAAACTATCGTTCACACTGGACACGCTTGAAAGTGCATAGGAGACTGGTTGGTGTATGTGAGGGTTCTGTACATGTAAAATCACTCAAACCCTGATCCTTGCTATGTACTGAAACAACAAATTGTAAACCTATGTAAAGAAATACTAATAGCTAATGTCTAGACACACTGAATAGCATGACCTGCTGTGTCTAGAAATACAGCATGACCTTCTGTGTCTAGAAATACAGCATGACCTGCTGTGTCTAGAAATACAGCATGACCTTCTGTGTCTAGAAATACAGCATGACCTGCTGTGTCTAGAAATACAGCATGACCTTCTATGTGTAGAAATACAGCATGACCTTCTGTGTCTAGAAATACAGCATGACCTGCTGTGTCTAGAAATACAGCATGACCTTCTGTGTCCAGAAATACAGCATGACCTTCTGTGTCTAGAAGTACTGCATGACCTTCTGTGTCCAGTAAATACAGCATGACCTTCTGTGTTTAGAAATACAGCATGATCGTCTGTGTCTAGAAATACAGCATGACCTTCTGTGTCCAGAAATACAGCATGACCTTCTATGCCTAGAAATACAGCATGACCTTCTGTGTCCAGAAATACAGCATGACCTTCTGTGTCTAGAAATACAGCATGACTTCTGTGTCCAGAAATACAGAATGACTTTCTGTGCCAAGAAACACCGAGTTGCAAACCGTTCTGTGTCAAGATGCACTGCAGTGTAAACTTGTCCTGCCTAGAAATGCTATACTGCACAATTTTCTAAGTCCAGAAACAATTAATCATAAGCCTATGTTGAGAAACATTGACCCAGACAAGAAGCACTGAACTGAACTGAACTATATCTAGAAACACTGGACTGTATGCCTTTTTCTGGGACTGTATGCCTTTCATCTAAAACCACATAATCCCATGCCTTTTTCTGTCTAAAAACACATAACTAGACATCATAAGCCACTCTATGTCTGCAATTAGTATAAACACTGAATATTAAGTTTCTGATGTGTATAAAAACTGAACTGCATGCTTTTCAATGTTAATGCACAATATAAGCCATAATGCACGATTCCAGAGCAAACATTTATCTTCAAAGAATGTGTGTAGAGAAGCTGAGTCACAAGCCTGTCTTCTATTGATGTACGTAGAGAAGCAGTCACAAGCCTGTCTTCTGTTGATGTTGCCATGTTTATTCTAGCCAATGGCTGATGTGAAGGGCAGAAAGCTCCAACTTGATGAATAAACATGCGTAAAAATGGTGGTGCATGCATAAACCTCTGTCTCTTACGTTGTGCGCCAACACAACAGTGATTTAATGTTCTAAGAGAATATTAGTTAACTGTCATTGAGAACAGCATGCATAAACAGCTCTGAGATTATCTAACAAACATTTGGAAAAGATGTCTTTCATACTTTTCTTCAGTCATTCAGGTACGTGTTGCACAATGGATCTTATCTGCCAATGAACTGCCCTTCGAGAGGATTATCATAATTGACTCCACTGGGCATGTTTAGAGTGCCACGTCGTGGGCCTTCGAGAGGATTATCATAATTGACTCCACTGGGGCATGTTTAGAGTGCCACGTCGTGGGCCTTTGAGAGGATTTATCATAATTGACTCCATGGGCATGTTTAGAGTGCCACGTCGTGGGCCTTTGAGAGGATTATCATAATTGACTCCACTTGGGGCATGTTTAGAGTGTCCCACGTCGTGGGATCTAGGAGGTTACAAAACTCTCTCTCTCAGAACACACACACACACGCACACATGGGGCACACACACACACACACACACACACACACACAGTCACACCATGCAGTGAATCTCCATTGACAATCATACTAACGGACACAGGAACAAACCACAAGACACTTGGAATATTCTGGGCTTGAAGTGCTGTTTGTAAAGTTACGTTTCCTGAGTGCGCTGAAAAACATATAGTGTAGTACAGGGTGAGGTACTGCAACATAGCAATATAGCCTGTGTCTTTACACTATTTACTGTTTGCTTGGGTTCTTTCTGCTGTATGTAATTTAGTGTCATTTACACTATTCCTGTTTGCTTGGGTTCTTTCTGCTGTATGTAATTTAGTGTCATTTACACTATTTCCTGTTGCTTGGGTTCTTTCTGCTGTATGTAATTTAGTGTCATTACACTATTTACTGTTTGTATTGGGGCTCTTTCTGTTGTGTGTAATTTAATGTCATCTACCACTATTTACCGTTTGCTTGGGTCTTTCTGCTGTGTGTAATTTAATGTCATTTATACTATTACTCAAATACTGTTTGCTTGGGTCTTTCTGTTGTGTGTAATTAAGTGTCATTTACACTATTTACTGTTTGCTTGGGGTTCTTCTTGTGTGTAATTTAGTGTCATCTACACTATTTACAGTTTGCGTGGGGTTCTTTCTGTTGTGTGCAATTGTCATTTACACTATTACTGTTTGCTTGGGGTTCCTCTAGTTTGTAATTCAGTGTCATTTACATTATTTGCTGTTTGCTTGGGGTTCTTCTAGTGTTTGTAATTCAGTGTCATTTATACTATTTACTGTTTGCTTGGGGTTCTTCTAGCTGTTTGTAATTCAGTGTCATTTACATTATTTGCTGTTTGCTTGGGGTTCTTCTAGTTGTTTGTAATTCAGTGTCATTACACTATTTACTGTGTTGCTTGGGGGGTTCTTTCAGTGGTGTGTCATTTAGTGTCATTTACAGCTATTTACTGTTTGCTTGAGGACTCTTTTTTTGTTGTTGTTTGTTTTAAAACTGCATTTAAATAAATCTGAAATGCAATATTCATGTTCAGCCCTTTTTTCTTTGTGATCAACACTCTGTCCAGCCTTTTCAAAAACCTAGGAGAATAACGTACGATAACAAAAAAAAAAAGATAATAAAAGCAAAGCTATTCTATAAATGTACAGGCAAACAAAAGCTGTCAAATAAAAAAAATTAATAAAAGCAAGCATTAAACCAGCACCAAGACAGTGCTAAATAGTTAGTAGTTATATCCGTAAACTGGTTACACTCTACAAAATACTAAAATTGTTTCTTAAATTAAGAACACAAGGAATGGTTACTATTTTTTTTTTAATACCAAAATCAAAATCTGTATAATCAAAACAAGCAAACCAATGATGTAGAAGTGCTTACATCGATAAAGTGAAATTAAGTGAATTATAGCAGCTAACAGCAGATACACACAGATTAAAAACACACACACACAAACAATAAGAAACAAGAACATATTTAATGAAGAAAAGTAATAATGTAAAAGAAAAATAACAAAACAAAGGAATAAACAACTCAATCATACACAGAATGAAATAAATAAAATTGTGAGTAAATTAATACACACATCAGCCCACACAATTCACAGCTGCTGCCTACAGAACAGAAATAAACCAGCTCAAATGCAGTAATGAAAAGTGGTCAGAGACTAGTGCATGATGCCTACAGCCGATACGGACAGACAGTGACGACGCTTAAGAACAGAGCCCGCAAGCAGCGTCCCCAGTGTTGTGTTGCCTGGCAGCAGTATATCATTACGACAAACGTTTCACTATCACACTCGGCGGTCGCCTGGCAGCAGTCTATCATTATGACATACGTTTCACTATCACATTCTGTTTATTTTGCCTGGCAGCAGTATATCATTACGACAAATGTTTTACTGTCACACTCTGTGTTGCCTGGCAGCAGTATATTATCATTATGACAAACGTTTCACTATCACATTCTGTTATGTTGCCTGCAACAGTATAGCAGTATATCATTACGACAAACACGTTTTACTGTCACACTCGGTGTTGCATGGCAGCAGTATATCGCTATGACAAATGTTTCACTATCACATCCTGTTTATGTTGCTGGCAGCAGTCTATCATTATGACAAAGGTTTACTGTCACACTCCCATTGTTCACCTTGCCTGGCAGCAATATTATCAAGAAAAATGTTTCACTATCACACTATATAGCAGTATCAACCAGGAAAATGTTTCACTATCACACTAGACAGCAGTATCCCAAGGAAAATGTTTCACTATCACACTAGACAGCAGTATCACCAAGGAAAATGTTCACTATCACACTAGACAGCAGTATCACCAAGGAAAATGTCTCACTATCACACTAGACAGCAGTATCACCCAGGAAAATGTTTCACTATCACACTAGACAGCAGTATCACCCAGGAAAATGTTTCACTATCACACTAGACAGCAGTATCACCAAGGAAAATGTTTCACTATCACACTATACCAGCAGTATCATCCAGGAAAATGTTTCACTATCACACTTTCACTGTTAGCAGTTTATATACCATCCTCTCTGTAACTATTCCCAGGACATTTTCCAGACTCGCTCCATGGTTCTTTTCAAGGGCTTGATTTAAACAAACAGCTGACTAATGCAGCGCATGCCCTAACGAAAAGGTGGTACCAGTAAACAGATAGAGACATTAGACATGATTATCAACTGACTCTGATACCTAAAATTCAAAGACTTTCCTGGTATATTCCAGTTTTGTTTGGGACGCTTTTTCTACAGGCAGTAACAAATTTCGAGCACTTTTCAATACCTAGATTGACAGTCTAGTTTCTGAAGTTCTTGCCAGTCATTAAAATACAGGTTTCCAACTTCAAACATTTTCAAGAAGCTTTCAGCTTACTATCTCTGACATATACACACAACTGCATGCAAATATGTACACACACACACACACACACACACACCACCACACACACACCACACACAATTTCCTCAAACCAATCTCACTAGGCACATGATCTGCTTGTCATCAAGCATACAGAACACCAGCCTGCGATGTGATCGTACAGCACTCCTTGACAGACTGACACATTGTTCAAACCACTAACTAGACATTGTTCAAACCACTAGCCAGACGTCACAACCCTGGACAGCTGCTAGCTGAACTCCTACAAGCCCGTACCTTCACACTCACCATGGTCGGACTTCCGCTATATACAAGTACAGAAGACAGTGATCTATTAGATTCAGGTGTTATACCCTTCACATCACCTTAGGAGGACCTCCACTGTACAAATACAGAGGATAGTGATCTATTTAGATTCATGTCCTGTACCCTTCACAAACTCACCATGACGACCTTCACTGTACAAATACAGAGGATAGTGATCTATTAGATTCATGTCCCTCGTATGGATCCCCCATCCTCTCTCCAGCTCCCCACTTTCCCATTCCATGCATACTTTCTCTTATATTTATTCACACAGTGGCATTCTTATTTTAATCTTTTTCTTATATTTTATTGTACATAGTTGGCAGTCTTATTTCTATACTTATCTCTTATATTTATTCACGACAGTGGCTGCTTATTTTTATATATTTCTCTTTTATTTATTCACACAGTGGGGCAATCTTATTTCTAGACCGCCTCAAAATTACTGGACACTGTCCCCACATAACCTTCAGGTGCTCAGCGTGCACAGTTTACACTGTAGTCACAGCACAGACTTTTGTCAAAACACCCTGTTTTGGCTCTTACAAAACACCCTTTTATCTCAGATAAAACAAGTTCACAGCAGTTTATTTTTTGCAGAGTGATTATTATGACATAGTATTGTCGTTTTTCTTTGAGATGATATCTATTCCAAAAGTCAAATAGTGACCAACTGTTTAATGGAACAATAACTGGTCTTCTCTCTTGGGAAAACAAATTATCTGAGTCTTAAATGGAACTGAAAATGGTCTGTGCCTTGCCCATGTGAATAAACCAAAACAAGTTTTGTTGTTTGTTTTGAAACAAACGCAAATCTCAAAAAATTCTCTGGGTTTTTATGAACTGAAAAGTGTCAGCTATGTGACTAAAATCAAGTTTCCTGGTTTCTATGGGAACTGAAAATGGTCTGCTATGGGAATGCCAACAAACACACACACACAACACAAAATTGGGATTATATGTACACGACACTTTAGAAACAAATACAAGTAAAAACATGTGAATGGGGGGTTATTTAAAAAAAAAATAGCGCCAAGTGACACCAGACGAGTGTTACTGGTCCGGTCTCTAAGCTTGAAACCAAAAAAGGTTTCACTGTTGTAAAAAAAAGGGTGGTGTTTGCATAGGATGACAGTTGGGTGGTAGTTCTCCATTCAGGTAGCCACAAACCTCTCGTCAGGAGCGAGTCACAGCGCGAGCCGTGGTCTGGGCAACAGAAACGGAGAGTTGAATTCGACAGGACATTGAAATGTTAGCCATGCAGGCAAACTAAAGCATTAACGTTGTATCCATGCCATAATAAACAGTCAGCCTTTACAGCACTCTCTTCACCACTTCACTACGCACCACATGTGGGCTAAGATGAGAAAAATCTTAAGCTCTTTATCGATAGTTCTTGTACGTTGAGCCTATAAAAAAAAAAATCAATGTCTATAAGAACAAAAAACCTATGGAAAGATGTGGGCAAAATCATGGTCACCTTCAGCGAGTTTTTATTCTATTTTTCAATCCCTCCTCACTGAACTAGCCATTTTTCAAGAGACAGGTCTTAAGATCTTACATTGTCTTGGTTCTGTTCAAAGTCACTGCCAAGTCCTAAACCATAAGAGAGAGAGAGAGAGGGGGGGGGGAAAAGAGAGAGAGAGAGAAAGTGTGTGTGCATGTGTGCGTACGCACGTGTGTGCATACGTGAGTGCATGCGTACGTGTGCATACAAGGCGAGCAATGGCTGTGTGAATCTGAAAAAATGTTCACCTTTTAGTGTTGCCTTTCACACAAAAAGTACCACATCGTAGCATGTCAATGAAACTGTGTCTTGCTCTGCCTACCAAGTACCATGTAGCACACGGCAGCTGTGGACGATGTCTGAGTCATGATTGGGGTGGCTGCTTTGTGTGTTCAATGTCATCCTCAGTCTGGTACACGACAGTCTGTCTGTGAAGGAGGGACACGCATGTCATGCATGGACATGGGTTTCTTCTCCTAGTCTTTCACACACGGAACCAAACTGTGAGTCTTGGCCCAACCCCCTGTAGGAGTCGGTCTGAAAAGATGTTAGAAACTGTGAAGAGGAAATTTCTGTCTGAAATGAGGGTGGACCCCAGAGTCCAGGGTGCAGGGAGAACAACGTTCTCCCCACAGTGACCCACCGGGCCACTGGGAACGGTGCAGCAGAGGCTGAGATGTGACAACACAGCTTAATCAACATAAATCACTGACTTTTTTTTTTTTTTAACAAACAATACCTAAAGCAAGGTGTTTCTCACACAGTGAACATGAGCAGCCTGCCAAACCAAAACAAGCTGAAACACATGCTTCAAACACCACCACTGATCACAGTCCTGGTGACATCAAAACCTTTTGAAACTAAAAGGAAAACAAAGTCACACACACACACACACAAGCATTAACACTTTGCAGTAATAGCAAAAATCCAGTGCCTCACACACAAACAGAGTAACTGACCATAAACCCAAAGGCAAACAATTATAACTGTAAAAGCAGACAACAGCACTGTTTCAACAGGTATGTTCAAACCTACCAGGGTTTGCTGTCACTGCTGTTTACGATAGGCAACCAAAGCATAATGCATCATTTTCGTCTGTACTGTACCAGTTCACTTAGGATTTCATTAAACGAGAACAGTTATAAAAACATTGGGGCGTTCCTATTATGCTTTTAAGACATGTCAATATTCTTTACTGTACAGTTGAATTCACCTTCCCATAGCTGCAAACAAACAAACAAACAAACATACAAACAAAAATTCATATGAACCTCTACTGTGGCACTCCCTTGCTCTTCCAACATCCCTTCCTTTTCCCTATCTACCCTTCCATCCTCACCATCCATGACGCACACAGATGTAGTAAAACGCACACACCTCCTTGTAATTCCTACTTCCTTAACACACCACACACACACACACACACACACCCACGACACACACAGACACACATATACACACACTCACATGAAGGTTGACCAAAGAAGGTATGAAAGGCAGCAGGCAGAATGGGGTGCCCTTAGACCAACAACTACTTGAAAAGTTACAAGGAGCAGACATGAAATTTTGCAGCCAGGACAAACTACTGACATCATTGCTATATACTGCAGGTCATTGTGCAGACCAATTTCTACAGAAACTACTAATTTAAAGAAAATCATTTTATCCCACGATACCATCTCCGTTCCATGTCATTAAATATTTGGTATAGGCCCATGGTTGTTCCTCTAGAAGCATCGACCCTTTTGTGAAGGACCTTTCAAACCATTTAATATGTTATGATTATGATAAATCTTTTGCACCAATGCTTTTCACAGTGTACTATAGTGTGTGGAGACCTGTCCTCTATCAGCGACCACATTTTCAGGTGGTTCAGACAGTTCAAGTCCTGCCATACAACACTGGAAGAACACAATCTCTGAGGTCCACTGGCAATGATCGTTCCCACAGACAGTGTCTAAAAAGCGTCCCTCATTAGGGAGAGAATCACTGAGAATCACACGCAATGAAATGAAGGACAGCATGAAAACCCTGGCCTGGAACAGTGGAAATGTCACTCACATTTCCTCCTTGACCGCCTTGGTTGTAGAAAGCATTACATTAACTGGCCAGCTCCCTAACTGAGTGCAAGAACTTAGAGGAAAACATCAAATCCAACTGGGTGCCCCCCTGACCTAAGTGACAAACGTGTGGCTGAAGGAAACATTGGATTCTGCCCCCCTGAACCTAAAGTGACCAACACTGGCTGAAGGAAACATTAATTCTGCCCTGGACATAAGTGACCAACACTGGCTGAAGGAAACATTAAATTCTGCCCTGACCTAAGGTGACCAACACTGACTGAAGGAAACATTAAATTCTGCCCCCTGACACTAAGAGACGGAACACTGACTGAAGGAAACATTAAATTCTGCCCCCTGACCTAAGTGACGAACACTGGACTGAAGGAAACATTAATTCTGCCCCCCTGACATAAGTGACCAAACACTGGCTGAAGGAAACATTAAATTCTGCCCCCTGACATAAGTGACCAACACTGGCTGAAAGGAAACATTAAATTTTGCCCCCTGACATAGTGACCACACACTGGCTGAAAGGAAACATTAAATTCTCGCTGCCCTGACCTAAGTGACCAACACGGACTGAAGGAAACATTAATTCTGCCCCCTGACCTAAGAGACGAACACTGACTGAAGGAAACATTAAATTCTGCCCCCTGACCTAAGTGACGAACACTGACTGAAGGAAACATTAAATTCTGCCCCCTAAGTGACCTGACTAATAAGTGCCCAACACTGGCTGAAGGAAAACATTAAATTCTGCCCTGACATAAGTGACCAACACTGGCTGAAGGAAACATTAAATTTTGCCCCCTGACCTAAGTGACCAACACTGGCTGAAGGACAACATTAAATTCTGCCCTGACCTAAGTGACGAACACTGACTGAAGGAAACATTAAATTCTGCCCCCTGACCTAAGTGACGAACACTGACTGAAGGAAACATGGAAATTCTGCCCCCTGACCTAAGTGACGAACACTGACTGAAGGAAACATTAAATTCTGCCCCCTGACCTAAGAGACAACACTGACTGAAGGAAACATTAATTCTTCTGCCCCCTGACCCAAGAGAAGACCAAACCCTGAGCAGGATGGTCTGATGCACCCCTTATGCTTTACACACTGGACAGATGGAGGTCAGAGAGTGGGGGGGGAGTACAGGGAGAGTGGGAGTGGAGACACACTTGGTACCATGTCCTGAGTGCTGCAGTCTTCTCCACTTCCAAGAAGTCGCGCTGACTCATCCAGTCATCGCTCAGGACTGGTTTTTGGTCCTGTGTGGACAAATGAAAAAAAAAGAAAACAGACTTTCCCAGATCACCTGAGACGTTCTGTGCCCTGCATACACACCAATAAATGCCATTATCAGCCAACAGCCATTTAGCACTAATCACCCATCATACACACCAATAAATGCCATTATCAGCCACCAGCCATTAGCACTAATCACCCCATCATACACACCCAATAAATGCCATTATCAGCTACAGCCATTTAGCCCTAATAAACACCCATCATACACACCAATAAATGCCATTATCAGCCAGCCAGAGCCATTTAGCACTAATCACCCATCATACACACCAATAAATGCCATTATCAGCTACAGCCATTTAGCACTAATCACCCATCATACACACCCAAATAAATGCCATTATCAGCCACAGCCATTTAGCACTAATCACCCATCATACACACCAATAAATGCCATTATCAGCCACAGCCATTTAGATCACTAATCACCCATCATACACACCAAATAATGCCATTATCAGCTACAGCCATTTAGGCACTATCCACCCATCATACACACACCAATAAATGCCACTATCAACCACAGCCATTTAACACTAATCACCCAACATACACACCAATAAATGCCATTATCAGCCACAGACATGAAAAAACCACCCCAACATACACACCAATAAACGCCATTATTATCAGCCACAGCTGTGATTTTAATACTGACTTTTATACACACACACACACACACACACACACACACACACCACACACACACACACACCACACACACACACCACACACACACGTCTATGTATGTGTTAGCATGAATGAAACTACTGAAACATCTGTGTTATCATCACTGAAAAACAAACGCACAAAATAGAACTAGACAGAAAAAAAAAGTTACACACAAAACAATACCGTGAAGCACAAGTGCTGGTTCTTTTTTCACCTTATATGTCAGAAACTATGGATGTCAAGTTCAAGCACACACTCTTTATTCACATAAGAGCAATGAACACTGAGATATAAGGCTGGGTCCAGTGAAGAACAAGGATCATCACACCATGGATTTGGAAGGCAAACTAACACATCAGTGAACGACTGCCACCTACATATAGTTCCTGACGGGAGTCTGGCAAAATGACGACGCAGCGCTGTCCTGCCTTCAGGCCAAAGTCTCTGATAGCTTTTATGGCACAGTACATTGCCGAACCACAGCTGCCCCCTAGAGGACACAGACACACAAACAGGGAGATAACACTGGAACACTCTTCTGACGGGGACAGAGTGAATGAAACGAGAAAGGATTCTGAGAAATGCAACCTCCAAAAACAACCAAACTGTAAAAGGAAAAAAAAGCAAAAAGAGCATATGTACTTTAATCCCTAATTGCCTCTGTTTATACTATCACCAATGTTTTAAAATTTCACAAAGCTTTCTGTACATTGTGATCAGCAACATTTAGTGTCAACATTTTTTTTGTAATATCATGCAGGACTGCCATACATGTACAGTCATAAATAAAAGAAAAAGTCTGCACACTGATATTATAAAGCCCACACCAAGCACTTGTGTTTCCCTGAGGCCTTATTTCTAATTCCATAACCACAACACCATTACTTCATTAATTTTCAGACCTGGAAAATAACATTTTTTATATGTCAGTACTTCCCATGATTTCCATGACCTATACAGCCCCTGCCTAATGCACAAGCAAAACAGAATCCTGAGTAGAATTGGGTAAGAACATTTGATTCTAAAACAAATCAAGGCTATTTTTTCCTTTTTCTTCTTCCTGTCATTCTACCTCTGCATCCCCTTCTTTTCCCCCTTAAACAATCAATGAAAACAAGGCATTTGTCAACAGTGGTCTGAATATGCATCTTTTGTAAAAGACAGATGGCCAGGATAGCCACATGGAAACTTTGCAATGCAATGAATGGCAACAGAAGAAGACAAGACACTGAACCAGAGTCAACAGAGCTTACCACACAAAATTCCTTCTTCTTTGATCAATCGTCTGGACATGCGGAATGATTCCTTGTCCTTTGACTTGTACCATCTGTCCACGAACTACACAGACACATATCAAAGCCATGTACACATTTTCTGTCCTTCGACTAGTACCATCTATATCCACAAACTACACAGATGCACGTCAAGCCATGTACACATTTTTCTGTCTTTCGACTAGTCCCATCTATCCACAAACTACACAGACGCACATCAATCAAAGCCATGTACACATTTTCTGTCCCTTGACTTGTACCATCTGTCCACAAACTACACAGACACATGTCAAAGCCATGTACACACATTTTCTAACTATCAAACACAATTACAATGGGACACTTGTAATTGAGCAGGAGCTAGAACGAAGGGACAGGCATGAAATTGACAAGCATGAGATGTTGCCAAGGGCGGCGTGGAGGATGGAAGACATTATGTCCATGATCTTGAGTGGTGCCTGTTGCTAAGTCTCTCTGTCTCTCTCTCTGTCTCTCTCTCTCTCTGTCTCTCTCTCTCTGTCTCTGTCTCTCTCTCAGATGGTGCAGCATCTGCATATTGAGTCAGCTATCAGAAATCAGAGGCTGACAATGATGTTCATCAACAGGGCACATGTCACTTCAAATAGGGTTCCAAATAGTATATGTACCACCACACACACACACACACACACACAGAGAAACAACACATACATATTGTCATGTACAAGCAGAAACTCACTTTAACACTTCTATTTTGACAGTTCTAGAACTAAACATTAAGACAGTAGATGATCTAGCTTCTCCAATTTAAGTCAAACACACCTCATTTCTACTTAAAGGACCAGGGTTTTCTCAAAACAACAAACGCTCTCTTGGTGGTGGTGAGTTTCATTTTCATTTTGGTTTTATCTGAACAATCCAGAAACGCTGGACATGAAGAATCCACCTCTGACAGATCCTTCCTTCCCACCCCCTTCCCCCGTCACACCCCACAACTCCCCCACTCTTCCTCAGCACCCAGAATTCATCAGCTCCCATCCGTGAACATTGTGAGTGGACCAAAGCCCTGACCCCCCCTCCACCATCCTGAAAAAAAAGACTAACCCAATAATCCACCTTTCACATTATTAGTAATGTGTTGTAGAAGTTCAACATCAAACAGATTTTCTTGTAATGAAATCGTGAATCAAGCCCTGGAGAGCATGTCAATAAACACT
>JADBJO010025587.1:0-10000 GCA_016801955.1 Conus betulinus
CTCCACCATGACTACTGAAAGACCCTCTGACATGGCTACTGAAAGACCCTCCAACCATGGCTACTGCAAGACCCTCCGACATGGACTACTGAAAGACCCTCCGACATGGCTACTGAAAGACCCCCTGACATGGCTACTGAAAGACCCCTGACATGGCTACTGAAAGACCCCCTGACATGGCCACTGAAAGACCCCCTGACATGGCCACTGAAAGAGCCCCTGACATGGCCACTGAAAGAGCCCCTGACATGGCCACTGAAAGAGCCCCTGACATGGCCACTGAAAGAGCCCCTGACATGGCCACTGAAAGAGCCGCTGCTGTCTGCTCAAAAGTTCAGCTTCTGAAAGAGCCGACACAAAGGGTCAAGACGACCAGTGTCTATCAGAAAGCCGGCCGGTCTAATATGATAAACCTTTGGAATAATAATTCCCTAGATTGTTAGAATCTAGTGATTCTACTGTGATTATGACGTTTATTACTGACCTGAAAGGAATTATGAAGGTAAAAAAAATTATTCACGCAAGACAGTCGCTGGTAAAACCACTTTCACGCATCCGTCTGGCACCACATTTTGGCATCAACTGGGGCGCGCGCTCGGTTTCGTCCTCCACATATATACGTCTGACCAATCAGCAGATGAGGAATAATTTGACATTTTCTGTATTGTTTATTTCATCAATTTTTTATATTTGTTTTCTATTTTCTGGGTTAATTACCACCAAGGACACAGACAAACAAGAGTACAGGACTAGACACAATGCATTTCGACCTCTTGGGTCTTCTTCAGGTGAAAAAACACAATATTTAGGACAGTGACAAGAACACTTAGCTGAGCTTCTCCTGTTCGTTTCCAAATTGAAATGGCCGTTACTAAATGATTTATTAAACAAAAGAGAGCATTGCAATTGAGTGTTTAACACATAAAGAGTATTTTGTCATATAAACGTTTGTTTTAAGTGAAAAGGTATCTGCCTGTTTGTAATAAAATTGTACTAGACATGGTTTATGAATTGTTCTTTTGACACCTCTTTTATGTGGGATAGTAAGTGGTTTAAACAAATGATTGTTAAGTAAATCTGAGAGAGTGGAAACATAGTCAATATGGTTGTATATATGAGTCAAAATTGATTATCTGGCATAATAGTTTAATTTTCCGAGCTTGTATAGCTTAATGGCAAGGCTTCTGGACAGAATTTCTAATGTTTTTGACAGGATAGATTACTATCGATTAGTTCTCTTAACACGCTATAATTGGAAGCATCTTTTTTGTCGTTTGAAACATAAAGAATAAGCCAATCTTGGTTGTGTTTTGACGAATTGGCCGACCGTAATAAAAATGAATGAGTTTGTATGAGGTACCTGCCATGACGGGAGATGCTGAGAGTGAAATGCAGGGCTTATTTAAAAAAAAACGAGATTTAGAACTTTCAACACAAATGTAAGACCATATGTAAACAGAGCTTGAATCTCTAAGTTTGTGTTGTCTTTGATTAGACGCTGAGGCACGTGATTAGTGAGAGACGCTCACTGTTTTGTAAGACGGATGTGTTCCCGATATGTATGGCAGACCAGAAGTTGCCAGACAGGAGGATGGGGCGCTTGGCTTGGGCCTAGTTGGAAGCTGATTTTCAACCTTGGGTGTTGAAAAGGAAAACCTAGTTTTCCGTACGACCAGGAAGTGGTCGATGTCGATATAGCGCAGACAGAAGTCTGCTAGGAATTCTGTTTGGTCATTATTGATTTCCTACGGGTAAGTTGCCATCTGGCGAATGATGAATACATAAAGAGAAAAGAAAAATCATTAATAAATAAATGTAAATGACCAATGCAATTAATTTCAAAAAAAAGACATCGTGCAATGAGAAGCATGTTGAGAATACAGGCAACTGGTTTAAAGAAATATGATAATACAAATCATTTTTGATTTCAATATTTTTTGTAAAAATTTCACTTTGTATCTCCAAATGTAGGTAGGGATGTGCAGGAAACAGAATGCTACGAATTCGTGAATATGATGTGTTATTGTGTCTTGTTGTATAACGTCTTATAAAAAATAATTCAAACTTACACGTTCCAAAGCTAACGTTAGGACTTGGGGTTTCTTTCCAGAAAACTCAGCGGCCAACCACTGGGTCCTGCTAACCGCCTCCTGGAAACTTGATTCCAGCTGGGGATTTTTTTTTTTTTTACAAAAGAAACTTTTTTCAATGCAACTCGTCTAGTCTTCAAGAAAGAACAAGAAATGTAATATCTGTATGTTGATTTTTGAAAAGAAAGAGGAAAAGGGGTTTGAATAATAATTGAACATGAAATTGAGATTTTAAAAAGTTATTACGTGTGTGATGAATGTATTGCAAAATGATGTGTTGTGTTTGGTAAAGGGAGCACAGAAAGGTGAATTCTTGTTTCCTCAATCTCCCCTCTGGATGAATGGAGTAGAACGCATGTGTATGGAGTAAACATGCTGTGTTCATGATTGAGTGTGTGCTAAAACAACCTTCCAAACAACTGTTGACGGGGGGAGACGCGAGGAAAGACAGAAAAAAAATGGATCGACAACATTCAGATGATTTTGCTAAAACAACCATGCAAACATCTGTTGACAGGGGGAGACGCAAGGAAGACAGAGAAAATGGATTGACAACATCGTAGAATGGACAGGAAAATATCTTTAGATACGAAAGCTTTGGCGCGCAACCAACAAACTCGTGAAACCTGGTCTATTGTTCTTCAGTACAGCGTCCCAAGGACGCTTTAGGGAAAGGGGCATGGTGCACATGCAGGTAGTACAGTGCCCCAAAGACTCCTCAGGGAAAGATGACTCCTCAGGGACAGGGGCATTGTGCACATGTAGGTAGTACAGCGCCCCAAGGACTCAGGGAAAGATGACTCCTCAGGGAAAGGGGCATGGTGCACATGTAGGTAGTGTAGTGCCCCCAGGACTCCTCAGGGAAAGGGGCATGGTGCACATGTAGGTAGTGCAGTGCCCCAAGGACTCCTCAGGGACAGGGGCATGGTGCACATGTAGGTAGTACAGTGCCCCAAGGACTCCTCAGGGAAAGGGGCATGGTGCACATGTAGGTAGTACAGTGCCCCAAGGACTCCTCAGGGAAAGGGGCATGGTGCACATGTAGGTAGTACAGCGCCCCAAGGACTCCTCAGGGAAAGGGGCATGGTGCACATGTAGGTAGTGTAGTGCCCCAAGGACTCCTCAGGGAAAGGGGCATGGTACACATGTAGGTAGTGCAGTGCCCCAAGGACTCCTCAAAGACAGGGGCATGGTGCACATGTAGGTAGTACAGTGCCCCAAGGACTCCTTAGGGAAAGGGGCATGGTGCACATGTAGGTAGTACAGTGCCCCAAGGACTCCTCAGGGAAAGGGGCATGGTGCATATGTAGGTAGTGCAGTGCCCCAAGGACTCCTCAGGGAAAGGGGCATGGTGCATATGTAGGTCTGTTTTTGAAGCTATGCATTTTAAATGGGCAGATTTCGATGCTTATTCCCCCTCGACTAGAATTTAGAAAAGCATCTGGGCCAAGGTTATGCGTGGACGCGCGCGCGCGCGCGCGTGTGTGTGTGTGTGAAGCTAAGAACAGTTTGGATTTCTTCAGGAACACACACACACACACACACACACACACACACACACACGCACACTTTAAAATGAAACTGTCTACTTCTGTGTTTTTTTATTTTACTCCAAGTTTTTACCCCAGAAGTATATTTGGGAGGAGTGGTGTCCAGCAATTTATTTGGACTGTGCATAGAGGAAAACTCCAAACTGAGAACTCATAAAAACAGTCATTCAGTCAATAATTCAGAGATAAGGCACAGACTTTTTATGCAGTCTTTGCTAATGACAAAGTGTGTAAATTATATACAATAATACGATTAACAAGCGTTTAGAGTAAATGACACACGAATCTGTATACAATGCATGGGCTTCACAAAACGCATACATAGATTCACACTCGTAGTAAAGGTATTGATACAGAAAAAAGCGTCGAACCACGACAGCATCACACACTTTGATTCAGTTGTCGATTCTATGAACAAGGACAGAATCACAGGTTGGTTTCAGCTGTCACTTCTGGGAACTTGAACACAATCACGAAGATTGTTTAAGCTGCCAGTCTGTGAACGAGTACGTAATGAATGGATTTGTTTCAGCTGTCGATTCCATGACCAAGGACACAATCAATGAGTTTGTTTCAGCTGTCAATCCAGTCAAGCAGGACAAAATCAATGACTTTGTTTCAGCTGTCAATCCAGTCAACTATGAGAAAATCAATGAGTTTGTTTCAGCTATAAATGCTGTAAGCAAGAACAGAGGACAGGATTTGTTTCAGCTGTCAATTTTGTGCACTAGGGTATAATCACAGCAATTGTTTAAAGTTGTTAAGTCTGTGAACTAGGACAGAATCCCAGACTTTGTTTCCTCTATCAATCCAGTGAACTGTTAATGGTAATGGTAATGTTGCTTAAACCGCGTTGAAGTCACCTCACAAGTCATTATTAAAAAATAAATACCCTCGAAAACAAAACACAAACCAACCAACAAACAAACAAAAAAGGAAAATCGTATTCTCACAACCTTCAAACACACCAGAATTTCATTTAAAAGTCTGTTCTCCGTAAAATCTTAGATCAGATGAAAAATGTTAATCTCCTTCAGAAGTTCAAAGATCACATCAGGTGGGACATCTCTGAACAAGGTTTTCATAGAGTGTGCTGTAAAGTGTTTATGTCTCACATTAAGCAAGTCCCAACACTCTAAAAGATATGTTTCACTGTGAGTGGTACATGATATGGAATGCACCACGGAGCTTCTTCATTTTTTTTAAATATAAGAATGGGTGTAAAACGAGTGGCCTGTATGCAAATTGTACAAAACTGTTTCTTCTTTTCGGCCACCTTGGGAACATGGAAAAACTCCTTCGGGTTTGAACGGCTTTTTAGATAATTTGTTAAAACTATGTTATATCCATCTGATTTCAGAGAGGTGTACGGTTCGAATAACTTCAGCAGTTGAGGGTGCTTGAGGTCACAGTCGGCAATGGCCTGCAATGCAGAAAGGGAGTCCGGCAAAACGAGGAAATCTTTATGTTTGGATTTAGTAACCATTTCAAAAGCCAGGACCAAAGCAGTCAACTCAGCAGTGTAGATGGAGCTGTCAGTAGGAATGTGTTTAGAACATCTCTGAGGAGGACCTGTTGCATATCCGTGCACACCAAGGAGCTCAGGGAATCTGTACGGTACGAGGCTAAATCAAACGGGATCTCTGGAGTAAAGAAAGTCCATGGTGGGTCATCAGGAAACTTGGATAAATCACACACCACTCCAAGATCTATATCTGCATTGTTCAAATGGGGAAAATACGAATTTTCAGGGTTGAGATGGAACCGGGGTGATCATCGAACTTCTTTTGAAACTTGGGGTCAAAAACATAGTCGTACGTAGGGTTTTGGAGTTCAGAGAATAGACTTAAACAGTAGTTCAAGGCACGTTTCAGCCGACGATTCGAGAGGGATGGTTCTCCTGCCTCAGCATGCAGGCTATAATTAAGGGTGATGTGGAATGCACCCAAACAGAGTCAAAGCCCTTGATGATGGATGGGATCGAGACTTTTCAGGTAGGAAGGTCTAGCAGAGCCGTAGACTACGCACCCAAAGTCCAGTTTGGAGTAGATTAGAGCCCTGTAAAGATGAAGAAGAGTTTTTTCTAATGAGCACCTCAATCCGTGTGTGCCATAACTCCTAGAATATTCAGTGCTTTCTGACCAGCAGTTTTTAAGTGCTGGATGTGACTTTTAAAGTTTAGGTTTTGCTCTCTCTCTCTCACTACACACACACACACACACACACACACACACACACACACACACACACACACACACACATCCAGAAATTTTGCTTCTTTCACAGCTGGAATGGTGGACTTGTCCAGACGAATTTCAGGATCAGCTAACAAAAATTGTGAAAATGGATACGATGTGTTTTGGTGCTTGAAAAGGTAAACCCGTTTTCTTCGGCCCACTGTCGAATTTTCTCCACACAAAGTTGGAGTCGAGTCGACGCTGTACGCTGGCATAAGAGGCTCCAACTGCGTACAGCGCGAAGCCGTCAGCAAACAGAGAGGAATGGGAACCCTGGTTTACTGAATGGACAAAGTCGTTAATTGTGATACTTAAGAGAGCAGGAAGAATACTGTTCCCTTAAGGTACACCCAACTCCTGCCCATGGCTGTCAGACAGCGTGGTGCCAATACGGATTTGGAACTGCTGTTCAGCCAGAAAGTTTTAAATAGATATAGACAGATGACCACAAAATCCAAGTTTATTAAGATCCATAAGAATTCTAGATTTCAAAGTCATATCATACGCTTTTTTTTCCATCAGATAAGACAGCTATCACATGTTTTTCATTAATGAAGGCGTTGTGGGTGGTGGGTGAGACGGACTAAATGGTCGACGGTCGAATGGTGCTTCCTTAACCTGCACTGTTCATTGGCCAATAGGCCATCGGTTTCCAGCTTCCACGTCAGAAAGCAGTCGACCATCTTGTCCGTTAGCATGTAGGGGCAGCTGGTCAGAGCCATCGGATGATAGTTTGAAGAGTTGGTAAGGTGATAGTTTGAAGGGTTGGTAAGGTGATAGTTTGAAGGGTTGGTAAGGTGATAGTTTGAAGGGTTGGTAAGGTGATAGTTTGAAGGGTTGGTAAGGTCTTTCCTGCCTGAGGAATGGGAATGATCAGAGCCTTCCGCCAACAGGGTGAAGCACCCTGTGGTCCAGATATGGCAGTAGACTTTCAGAAGGGTGCTCCCTAGGAGATGTTTCAAAAGCTGAACGTAAATATCACCCAGGCCTGGAGCAGAATCATTGCAGGTTTGCAGAGCTGATTTCAGTTCATCCATTGAAAAAGGTTGTTTCCTCTATCAATTCTGTGAAGGACAGGATCACTGGATTTGTTTCAGCTGTCAATTCTTTGAATGCTGTAGACTGGGACATTATTACGTGATTTGTTTCATCTGTCAATTCTGTGAACTAGGGCAGAATAACAGAGTTTGTTCCAGCTATCAATTCAGTGAGCTGGTACAGAATCACAGTGTTTGTTTCAGCTAATGATTCAGTGAACTTGGACACTCATGTTCTTATTTCCGCTGTCAAGTTTGTAAACTAGGACAGAACCACAGGGTATATTTGAGCTTTCGTTTCTATGAACTACGACAGAACCACTGGGTTTATTTCAGATGTGAGTTTAGTAAACTAGGACAGAACCATGGGGTATATTTGAGCTTTCGTTTCTATGAACTACGACAGAACCACTGGGTTTATTTCAGATGTGAGTTTAGTAAACTAGGACAGAACCATGGGGTATATTTGAGCTTTCGTTTCTATGAACTACGACAGAACCACTGGGTTTATTTCAGATGTGAGTTTAGTAAACTAGGACAGAACCATGGGGTATATTTGAGCTTTCGTTTCTATGAACTACGACAGAACCACTGGGTTTATTTCAGATGTGAGTTTAGTAAACTAGGACAGAACCATGGGGTATATTTGAGCTTTCGTTTCTATGAACTACGACAGAACCACTGGGTTTATTTCAGATAAGATTTAGGTAAACTAGGACAATATCACTGGGCTTGTTTCAGCTGTCACTTCGTGAACTAGGACAGAATCACATGGTTTGTTTCAGCCAATCGATTCGATGATTCACTGGGTGTGTTTCGTCTGTGCATTCTGTGAACTAGGACACAATCACTGGGTGTGTCATCTGTCCGTTCTATGAACTAGGACACAATCACTGGGTGTGTGTCATCTGTCCGTTCTCTGAACTAGGACACAATCACTGGGTGTGTGTCATCTGTCCATTTTGTGAACCAGGACACAATCACTGGGGTGTGTCATCTGTCCAGTATGTGAACTAGGACACAATCACTGGGTGTGTGTCATCTGTCCATTCTGTGAACCAGGACACAATCACTGGGTGTGTGTCATCTGTCCATTTTGTGAACCAGGACACAATCACTGGGTATGTGTCATCTGTCCGTTCTGTGAACCAGAACACAATCACTGGGTGTGTGTCATCTGTCCGTTCTGTGAACCAGAACACAATCACTGGGTGTGTGTCATCTGTCCACTCTGTGAACCAGAACACAATCACTGGGTGTGTGTCATCTGTCCACTCTGTGAACCAGGACACAATCACTGGGTGTGTGTCATCTGTCCATTCTGTGAACCAGAACACAATCACTGGGTGTGTGTCATCTGTCCGTTCTGTGAACCAGGACACAATCACTGGGTGTGTCATCTGCCTATTCTGTGAACCAGGACAGAATCACTGGGTGTGTCATCTGCCTATTCTGTGACCAGGACACAATCACTGGGTGTGTGTCATCTGTCCGTTCTGTGAACTAGGACTTAATGACTGGCAGGGGTCTGGGCTTTCCCCGGCAAAATTGTAATTGGTTTTACTCGTTCATCTTTTTAATGGTGTGTCTTGCGTGGGTTTAGGTTCGTTACTAAATGGAATCACCCTCACAGTTAACAAAATAATAGCTGGCTGAGCTTGTAGCTTTGAGACTGTTCTGTATACAGAACACACAGACAGCTAGAGCCTCCTTCTGTCTCTGTGTCAGTTTGATGTCCGTCTTTTCGTGTGTACATCCTACTCGCCCTAGCTCTTCATACACACTCAACCATGTAACAAAGAAAAAGAAGAGGACGACATACATACAGCAATGCCAGTAGGCACACAGGCAGGCAGACAAACGAAAAAAAACACAGAAGTGTACCACCTTACCACCATCAAAGGCTGCCAGGGGCAACAGAAGCAGGAGCATCATCATTCCCAGTGCTGACATCATGACTGCCTTCACTCCTGAAACACCACAAATGAAATAACATCAAAACAGTCATATACAGCATATAACAACATCTAGCACAGGGATGTAAATCAGAAACTCTAAACAATCCACCCAAAAAGAGCAATGGAATATATATATATATATATGGTAGTATGTTGGCTTGGCACCTCTCGCTTTCAGCCCCTCCTCGGTCGTTAGCGCTGCTTCTTGCAGCACTGTGAAAAGGGGAGCAGTATGCGTCAGTCTTTCCCTATCAGTATATGACCTCTTCATTGGCAAGCCGTATATAGTGCCTCTTCGTGTCGACACGCGTCAACTGGGACCTTGCGGTCTCGGGTTAAACCACAAGAGACTCGAAAGAAGTCTGGCCCCCAGACGTGTGCATGCAGGCCCAACGGCGTGTGGATTCGCCCTGTTGCCCACAAACCAGATTCGGGTTATAAGCCGGAGCGTATTTGTGTAAGCTTGGGCGCTGCGGGTTATCTTCAATGGTGGCAGGACAATCGTTTTCCACTGGTCAGCTACCACCCACCTCAAGCTGGGCAGCCCCCAGCCAATAGGTGCTGACCCTCCGCAGTCTTCCTGTTTCGATGGGTGCTTAGAGCTCAGGGAAAGGACCGAAGAGCAGACTGTAAAGCTGAACCAGGCGATACAAGAGAAAAGACATTCAAACTACCATCCTTACGGCTGGCAACCTAAAACGTCAGAACGATGTGTTCTGGACTGTCTGACGATCTCCAGCAAGTTGACAACGCCAGGAAAACAGCCATCATCGACCACGAGCTGAAGAGGTTCAATATTGATATTGCCGCGCTGCAAGAGACAAGGCTCCCCTCCAGTGGCAGCCTCATGGAGAAGGACTACATGTTCTTTTGGCAAGGACTGGAGCCAGAGAAGCACCGACTGTATGGCGTCGGATTTACAATGTGAAACGCTCTCCTATCCTCAGTAGAACCACCGTCCTAAGGGATAGCGCGATTCCTCTTTCCGGCTCATGGCGTCTTCTGGACCAACAAACATCCTTAGCCTCAATGCCTCTACACTCTGCTCTACAGCCCAGGCTAAGGATGGGTTCTATGAAGAGCTGGAAGCCAGGATCAAAGAGGTACCTGTAAAGGAACACGCTTTCT
>JADBJO010025587.1:17500-23614 GCA_016801955.1 Conus betulinus
CAGATTCTCCATTAGAGCCCCTAGCACACTCAGCTCTGGAAAGGAAAGCTCCAAGGCTGAAAACCCCCACAATAAGTCCCTCTGTCTGGAATGACACAGCTGACCTCCCAGCCTCAAATCCATGGCAGTAATAACAGCTACAGTGCGGTAAGTGGAAACAAACGATATTAGTTTGAGGTAGGAATCCAAGCACATGAAAGCTTCTCTTATATAACCATATGCTTGTCACTGAAAGAGCTGTAACTATGTCCTTGTCCTCCTATGGAAACAATGCGGTTCCCTGCCCCCCCCCCTCCCCACCGTCTGTCCATCCCCTCACTCCCCTTGACGAGTCAGTCCAGCAGACAAACACCATAGGCAACTTTCTACATTTGGTGCAGTGACTGTGTCACTTACCCTCCAATGAAAAAAAAAACTGCAGCTAAACCTAGTCTCTCCTTCCTCCTCGCCATCTCTTTCTCCACCCTCCCCTCCCCTGTCAAGTTTTGCTCATTCCCATTCTCCCGATTGAAACAGCCCCAGCCAGTCCCATATCAAGACACGATCAACATGTATGTATGTGTATTAGCATGCCTCTGTGTGTGTGTGTGTGTGTGTGTGTGTGTGTGTGTGCACGCACGCGCGCGTGTGAGTGCACGTGACACTCTACCATGGCGACGTGCTCTGTGTTGGATACAGTCAGCTGTGACGACGAAGTCAGATAATATTGTACCATCCAGCCCTACACAGTTCAATGCAGAAAGAAAGGCGACTGACTCACATGTTCAAAACTGTGTAGAGACGACGGCTAGACAGGCCAAAACTGGTATCAGGGAGACTGAGTGGGCAGGAGACACGTCAGCAGACAGGTGAGATCTGAACTGGGGGAAGGCTGTCGCAGCGCTCAGGGACAGGTGGTGTCTGTGACACACCTTCACCAGCCCCACGTTTCCACAGGGAACGAGAGAGGGCGAGATGCAGGGTTTGTTTCGAGAGAGAGAGAGAGAGAGAGAGAGAGAGAGAGAGAGAGAGAGAGAGAGAGAGAGAGAGAGATGACATTGGTCTACATTCCATTTACAAACAGCTGAGTTCACACACACACACACACACACACACACACACACACACACACACACACACACACACACACACACACACACACACACACACACACACACACACACACAACATACACACACACGCGCGCGCGCGCGCACACACACACACACACACACACACACACACACACACACACACACAACACACACACACACACACACACACACACACACACACACACACACACACACACACACATCTAAGTGTGGACGCATGTGTGCTCACATCGACTCTCTCTCTCTCTCTCTCTCTCTCTCTCTCTCTCTCTCTCTCTCTCTCTCTCTCTCTCTCTCTCTCTCTCTCTCTCTCTCTCTCTCTCTCTGCTTTTTTCTTTCTCTGTATGTCTGTCTGTCTCTTTTCAAATTTTTGTCTGTTCTCTGTCTCTATACCTCTGTATCACTGTCTGTCTGTCGTCTGTCTGTCTGTCTGTCTCTCTCTCTCTCTCTCTCTCTCTCTCTCTCTCTCTCTCTCTCTCTCTCTCTCTCTCTCGCTCTCTCTCTCTCTCTGTTCTGTGTGAAACAATTATCAGTTGTTAGTTAGCTACCTTTAAATTTAACGTTGACGTGGTACGTAGATGATAGGGAAGATGATGTAATCTGCCGTGTGAAATACTCTGTCCTGTATTGCTTTTCATTGTGACAGATGGACTAAGCTGTCACATACAACCCTATTTTTCATTGTGACAGATGGGCTCAGCTGCCACGTACAACCCTACTTTTCACTGTGACACATGAACTAAGCTGCCACATACAACCCTACTTTCCATTGTGACAAATGGACCAAGCTGCCACATACAACCCTACTTTTCATTGTGACAGATGGACCAAGCTGCCACGTACAACCTTACTTTTTCACTGTGACAGATGAACTAAGCTGCCACATACAACCCTACTTTTCATTGTGACAGATGGACCAAGCTGCCACATACAACCCTACTTTTCATTGTGACAGATGGACCAAGCTGCCACATACAACCCTACTTTTCACTGTGACAGATGATCTAAGCTGCCACGTACAACCCTACTTTTCATTGTGACAGATGGACCAAGCTGCCACATACAACCCTACTTTTCATTGTGACAGACGGACTAAGCTGCCACACACAACCTGCTTTTCATTGTGACAAATGGGCTCAGCTGCCACACACACACCCTACTTTTCATTGTGACAGATGGGCTTAGCTGCCACGTACAACCCTACTTTTCACTGTGACAGATGAACTAAGCTGCCACATACAACCTACTACTTTTCACAGTGACAGATGGCCCAAGCTGCCACGTACAACCCTATTTTCATTGTGACAGATGGACCAAGCTGTCACATACAACCCTATTTTTCATTGTGACAGATGGACCAAGCTGCCACGTACAACCCTACTTTTCACTGTGACAGATGAACTAAGCTGCCACATACAACCCTACTTTTCACTGTGACAGATGGACCAAGCTGTCATATACAACCCTACTTTTCATTGTGACAGATAGACCAAGCTGCCACGTACAACCTTACTTTTCATTGTGACAGATGGACCAAGCTGCCACGTACAACCCTACTTTTCATTGTGACAGATGGACCAAGCTGCCACGTACAACCCTACTTTTCATTGTGACAGATGGCCCAAGCTGCCACGTACAACCCTACTTTTAATTGTGACAGATACACCAAGCTGCCACGTACAACCTTACTTTTCATTGTGACAGATACACCAAGCTGCTGCATACCACCTTACTTTTCATTGTGACAGATACACCAAGCTGCTACATACAACCCTACTTTTTTATTACATCCACTCCAGGCCAGAAGTTATAATCTGCCATGTCAGAGCGTCCATGTGTGTATCTGTGTATATATGTGCGTGCGTGTGTGTGTGTGTGTGTGTGTGTGTGTGTGTGTGTGTGTGTGTGTGTGTGTGTGTGTCTGTCTGTCTGTCTGTCTGTCTGTGTCTATGCTTGCTTTTGTTGCGTGCATATGTGTGTGTGTGTGTGTGTGTGTGTGTGTGTGTGTGTGTGTGTGTGTGTGCGTGTGTGTGTGCGCGCGCGTCTGTGTATATGTGTGTGTTTGCGTCCATAAATGCCTGTGTGTGTGTGTGTGTGTGTGTGTGTGTGTGTGTGTGTGTGTGTGTGTGTGTGTGTGTGTGTGCACCAACACCTCTCATTCCGACCCCCCGTCCACATTTGCTGCGTTGTATGATGAGTGTAGATATGGATATTAATTTGGTCAGGGTGATCACGTTTTCAGATAGCAATGTTATAAAAACGATGATGATCGTAGTAAGAGACAATGTCAGGCGTTCACTGAACGCCAAGAAAAAATCAGCCCTTCACAGTTGTCACACAAGACTCAGGTTGATCCCCCTTAATCCCCAACAGATGTGTCAACATAAAGCACATTCACCATTGCCGCTGGTCTCTCCAACAAACCACAAATAACGGGACCCCACCCCTCAACCCCCTTCCTTTTTTTTCTTTTCTTTTTTTTTTATTTTTTACTTTTTTTTCTTTTTACATCGTGGTCTCATCCACATGTGCTCTGTGGTATTATCCCATGCCGCTTATTCTAGCCCCCCCCCTCCCCCCCCCCCCCCCTTTTTTTTTTTTCTTTTTGCACAACCACACCCGCGTTGGTTATATGACAACTCTAGCACTGGCAATCTACAGAGAGAGCACTCAACATCAAGGCACCATTGGGCAACCCACCAGAGGAGACACCGCACAGCTGTTGGGTCACTTTGGAAGTGTCCGTTGATGCCTGTTCTGATGCAGTATGCACATGCCAACATTGTTAAGTCCCATTCTGATGAATAAAGAAGTATTTCCAGACTAGGCATGAGACAGCATCATTCTAGGGAGCACCACCACGTCCATCCAACGACAGTCCCAATGAACGTTCCGCTATTGACCAAAACGTCACTGACTCCCCACTGGCACGGATGTGACAACACAAGTAGCGCTACAGAATGGGGATGGTGAGAACTATGCTATGGAGTTCCTTTTCCAGTCAGATTATTCGTGACAGGGCTGTACTCTGTGCATCCGTTCATAATATATACTATTGCGGCATCAGCCAGGACCGATAGATAAAGACCGTGCATTGTTGGTGAGAAAATGTGAGAATGATTGTCAGACTGTCCGTCAAGCGCTTGACACTGAATGCAGCGGCTCTATACTTCCCACATGAGCCCCACGCACACTATGGAGTGGCTCTATACTTCCCACATGAGCCCCATGCGCACTATGGAGTGGCTCTGTACTTCCCACATGAGCCCCACGCACGCTATGGAGCGGCTCTGTACTTCCCACATAAGCCCCACGCACACTATGGAGCGGCTCCCTCTGTACTTCCCACGGGAGCGCCAAGCACGCTATGGAGCGGCTCCCTCTGTACTTCCCACGGGAGCGCCAAGCACACTATGGAGCGGCTCTGTACTTCCACACGGGAGCGCCAAGCTCACTATGGAACGGCTCTGTACTTCCCATATGAGCGCCAAGCACACTATGGAACGGCTCTGTACTTCCCATAGGAGCGCCACCACACTATGGAGTGGCTCTGTACTTCCCACATGAGCGCCAAGCACACTATGGGGTGGCTCTGTACTTCCCACGGGAGCGCCAAGCACACTATGGGGTGGCTCTGTACTTCCCACGGGAGCGCCAAGCACACTATGGAGCGGCTCTGCCTTCCCACATGAGCCCCAAGCACACTATGGAGTGGTTCTACAAGTAGCGCTACAGAATGGGGATGGTGAGAACTATGCTATGGAGTTCCTTTCCAGTCAGATTATTTGTGACATGGCTGTACTCTGTGCATCCGTTCATAATATAGTATTGCGGCATCAACCAGGACCGATAGATAAAGACCGTGCATTGTTGTGAGAAAATGTGTAAGAATGATTGTCAGACTGTCCGTCAAGCGCTTGACACTGAATGGAGTGGCTCTATACTTCCCACATGAGCCCCACGCACACTATGGAGTGGCTCTATACTTCCCACATGAGCCCCACGCACACTATGGAGTGGCTCTATACTTCCCACATGAGCCCCACGCACACTATGGAGGGGCTCTCCACTTCCCACATGAGCCGCACGCACACTATGGAGCGGCACTATGCTTCCCACATGAGCCCCACGCACACTATGGAGTGGCTCTATACTTCCCACATGAGCCCCACGCACACTACTATGGGAGCGGCTCTATACTTCCCACATGAGCCCCACGCACACTATGGAGTGGTACTGTACTTCCCACATGAGCCCCCACGCACACTATTGAGCGGCTCTGTACTTCCCACATGAGCCCCACGCACACTATGGAGCGGATCTCTGTACTTCCCACATGAGCGCCAAGCACACTATGGAGTGGCTCTGTACTTCCCACATGAGCGCCAAGCCCCACACTATGGAGCGGCTCTATACTTCCCACATGAGCGCCAAGCACACTATGGAGCGGCTCTGCACTTCCCACATGAGCCCCAAGCACACTATGGAGCGGCTCTATACTTCCCACATGAGCGCCAAGCACACTATGGAGCGGCTCTGCACTTCCCATATGAGCCCCACACACACTATAGAGTGGATCTGTACTTCCCACATGAGCCCCACGCTCACTATGGAGCGGCTCTGCACTTCCCACATGAGCCCCACGCACACTATGGAGCGGCTCTATACTTCCCACATGAGCCCCAAGCACACTATGGAGCGGCTCTGTACTTCCCACATGAGCCCCACGCACACTATGGAGCGGCTCTATACTTCCCACATGAGCGCCACGCACGCTATGGAGCGGCTCTGTACTTCCCACATGAGCCCCACGCACACTATGGAGCGGCTCTATACTTCCCACATGAGCCCCAAGCACACTATGGAGCGGCTCTATACTTCCCACATGAGCCCCACGCACACTATGGAGCGGCTCTATACTTCCCACATGAGCCCCAAGCACACTATGGAGCGGCTCTATACTTCCCACATGAGCGCCAAGCACACTATGGAGCGGCTCTATACTTCCCACATGAGCCCC
>JADBJO010025588.1:0-15000 GCA_016801955.1 Conus betulinus
TACAAGATTCTAAAGGAATCTAAATAAGCCCAAGAAACCAGAATATTTTAGTCATTGAATTGGTATAGCAAACACAGACCTCAGTGTTTTGGTCTCCCGTTGTATTAAAGAACAGTACACACACACACAACACACACCACACCCCCACACCCACACAGCAACACACACACACACACCACAACACACATACTCGTCATTATGTCCAATATATTTATTTGCATCCGACGTTGACACGTGACCGTGGGAGCCAGTTTCCAACACATTGGCAGACCTGAGCAGCACGTTCAACACTGAAGCTAAAGTGAGTACATGGACGGACAGGAGGTCGCCGGCAAGTTCGACTTCATGCGTGCCACGTGGAGACGTCGGGAGTAAGCTAACGGCTGAACTGACACTCCCTTTGAAGACTGGACAGAGACACGTGCTGAGTACAGACACAATGCCGACAATGGTAAGGCTGCACTCAATCTTTTGGTCCACAGTTATGATCGTCCATAATAAATGCCCCTATGGTCATAACCTGCATTTATGTTTTTATAGTTCCGTGATATGAGGCTCTTTTTCAACACAGAGAAAATCATCCACTTTCAAATTAGACCCCAAAAATGAAACCAGTTTTCACAGCTTGGTTAAGAATCTCCAGTACCATTTTTGAGAAACATATCAATAAAGTTTTTATATGCGCTTTAAACATTCTTTGTCTGGAACGAGATTTATGAGCTCTGGAAAATACAGCGTGCAGAATTGGTATGTTTCCTTAAGGCCATCCAAGTTTAATATTACTATCATCATTGATTCCTTTTTTCAAAATCCAGATGGCTTCACGTGCTATGCTGGAGCCGAGTACCTTGGCGATCAGCGGTGTGACTGGCGATCTGCGAGTGACGTCATCTCCCCACCAGGAAGTGACGTTGACAGTGAAGACTCCTTGGAACGACTGGAGCAGATGTCTGCCACTGGCACCTTCCAGAATGATGGCTTGGGGCAAGAAAGAGGTAACTAACCATTGTTCCGGTTGTTTACTGTTGGTACTTTTTTGGTGACTTTCCGTTTTCCTTAAACAGAAGAAATATAAACTAATTACAAAAGAAATCGTATAGTAGATACGTTTATAAGAAGCAAAACCCTACAAAGAGTATTAAAGTAAAGGAAAAAAGCCATGAACGTATAATTTTGTGAATTGTTCATATTCTTTTTTTGCCATCACTATTGTTGTCGTAGAACTTGCCATTGTTTGTCTTATCATGAATGATGATGACGAACACCATGAACAATCAACAAAGGAAGAGTGCCTTCTGTCATCCTTTATGACCATAATTATGATACTCTCTCCAGGCAATATACATATAAGATTGTCTTTGTAGTTGTCTTACTTTGTTTATTACCATTGCCAACATGATTGTGATAGTCTATCCAGGCAATACAAAATATAAATGTCTTTTGGTTGTCTTACTTTATTTATTACTATTGCCGCCATGATTGTGATTATTTACTCGAACCATAACTACGGTCATGTTACCGTTGTGTTTATTATCACCATCGTCACCATTATCATGATGACCCCCCCAGATGTCCAGCAAGCTTGACCTTGGCAGGTAAGTGATAAAAGCTGACCATACAGACAGCATTAAAGTGTAGAAAAAATAAGCCATGAACGCATAATATTGTAGACTGTTCTTGTTCTATCGCCATCACCACTGTTGTTGTAGAACTTGTCATTGTTTGTCTTATCATGAATGCCATTATGATGAGATGAACAACATGAACAATCAGCCATATAAAGGATTGTCATCTGTCGTCTTCATGACCATGATTGTAATAATCTTTCCAGGCAATATACAATATAAATTGTCTCTCTGGTTGTCTTACTTTGATATTACTATTGCCACCATGAACGTGATGATTTGTTCGAACCATAACTACGGCCATGTTACCATTATGTTTATTATCACCATCGTCATCATGATCATGATGATCCCCCAGATGTCCACAAGCTTGACCTTGGCAGAACCACGTGTACACAATGCAGTCGACTGTCTCTGGGCTCGGAGTCTATCAGCGCCCGTCTGACCACGCCCTACGCCGACTGGCACACAATGGAGGCCCGTTTCAGCCACGAGGGAGGTCTGGAGGACTTCAAGAGTTCCGCCTTTCTCAGCACCCCTCTTCTGGACGCTGTCAGCGCTTCGGCCAGTGTCCAGTACCGCTCGCCTTTCGATTTCACCGCTGCTGGTTCCTTGGACACGCCGTTTGAGAGTGTGAAAGACTGGAAGATGAGGTGAGGGAAGGAGGCAAAGTGTTGTGATCAGAATGGTGTGGGTGGGGATGAGAATGAGAATTTGATGTGTGTGTGTGTGTGTGTGTGTGTGTTTGTGTGTGTGTGTGTGTGTGTGTGTGTGTGTTGCACACACAAAGATGGGGAAATGGAAACATTTGCAGCCACCTCACATGACTTCTAGGCCACAACACATATATGACACCTGGCAATATTAAACCTGTCAATTTAGGATAGCTAGATATACACATCATACAGGATCAAGTGATGTCCTCATTGTCCTGAATACACTACAACAGCAAGCACGGGCAACAGAACGATACATTACGATTCTATAGAGAAAATTAAACTATCAAGGTCATCAGGATGATGATTGTCAACCTATCAGTCGTGGAAACTCATTTTCTAGAGCTTGGAGGTTAAATAACTGTAATAAAGTCACTGGTATGGAAGTGACCAACCTACCAGTTATGAAAACTCATATTCAAGAGGTTAGAGGTAAAATTGATATATCAAAGTCACCGCTATGACAAATGCCCCCCCCCCAGCCTATCGGTTATGAAAACTCATGTTCGAGAGTTTTGGGGTTTAAATTAATATATCAAAGGTACCGGTATGATGATAGCCAACCTGTCAGTTATGAAAACTCATTTTATAGAGGTCTGTGGTTTCTTTGAATTACAGATGGTAAACGGAGAACGCGGACCACAGAAGACAAGTCACGTGATCTTGGGCTGGTCAGGTGACCAGGAGATCGTTATGGACAGCACGTGTGCGTCACGAGAACAGCTGGTATGAGCGCCGCCTGCATACTGATGTCAGCCTTAGCACTCCTTTCCAGGCTGTGCGCAGAACTACTGGATCCTGGAGCACCACGCCACACAGGGCAAATATGAGCAGAAGGTGAGACCCCATGGTCATGAACCTCAGCAACAACTTCATGTCCCACCTGCTTTGTTTACTTCTCAGACTGGAAATAACAGAGAGCCTTTGTTTACTGAGCAGACTGAAAATAACAGAAAGCCTTTGTCTACTGAGCAGACTGAAAACTACAGGAAACCTTCGTTTACTGAGCAGACTGAAAATAACAGGAAGCCTTTGTTTACTGAGGAGACTGTAAATAACGGAGAGCTTTGTTTCCTGAGCAGGCTGAAATAACAGAAAACTTTTGCTTTCTTACCAGACCGAAAATAACATATAGTCTTTGGTTGCTTACTTTCTTACCAGACCGAAAATAACACACAACCTTTGCTTACTTAGCAGACTGAAAATAACTGTGAGCCTTTGCTTACTTAGCAGACTAAAAAATAACAGAGAGCCTTTGTTTACTTTGTAGACTGAAAATAACAGAGAGCCTTTGCTTACTTAGCAGACTGATAATAACAGAGACCATTTTTTTTACTTAGCAGACTGGAAATAACAGAGAGCCTTTGTTTACTTAGCATACTGAAAATGATAATGAGCCTTGTCTACTTAGCAGACTGAAAATAACAGATAAATAAAAGGTACTGTCTAGAGTGTTTATATCCGGGTAAGACGGTCTGAAACATTATTTTTGATTATTAATCTTTAACTAGGTTCATTATGTTATTTTTTTTTTTTCCCCTAATTTTGTAATGGTGCTTTCAATGTTAATTTCATTGTCTTCGTACACCACCACCACCACCACCACCACCATCACCACCACAAAACGTACAATAATAAAAAAAACGTTCCTTCAGCTGTTCATTCTGTAAATAGTGTAAATGTATTTGATATTTTCCCCTTTTTGGTCTCATTTTTTCACTATCCCTATATAACCCTACTTTCTTCTCTTTAGTGTAGCCTACTTATTTATGTTCTTTGCTGTGGCTTGTTGAATAGCTAGTTACCAATGTAGATAAGTTTGTGCATGGATGGTTGAATATGAAACAGACATGTTACTGTTGGTTGCTGGATAAATGGAGGTTGTCAGTTAGTTTGTTTTTTCTTGTTTCATTGATTGTGCCATTTTGTTTTTTTAGATAATTGCCTTTTTTGTGTCCCCCATTTCTTTGGCTTGGACTTCTTGTCACCTTGTTGGACTGACCATTCATCTAGTCAACCCTTCAACTAAACCATGGATTGTTTCTTGAAAAATGATGAATAATGATACTGAAATGAATCAGCTATGGAATCGCCCCATTCACATACGGTAATGCTTGTACGCACTTGTCACAGATGATTGGCAATCTGAATGGCGATAAGCTGATCGACCTTGGCCTTTCCACCCTGACCAGCGACCTTCCCCAGATAACCCTCATCCTGAGCGAGCCCTACGTCATGCAGTATTCCCTGTCACGCACCAGCGACGGCGCTGAACTCAGCCTGGACTGGGACCGAAACGACCCCAACAGCAATCTGCGCATCAGCTCACGTTTTTACCGACTCCAGTGACTCCAACAGTCTTCAGCACGACCTTGACCTCAAGGTCAGTGGCGTAGAAGTTAGTGCTTATAAAGTATAGCGGGATGAATTGTAATGACAGTTTTGTATTGAAAAAGCATACGCCATGCTATCAGTTGGTAATGGAAGTTGGAACATCAGTTGGGTCCATATGTATCATATTCTCTTTCATACATTTAAATTGATCTAAATGTGATTCTTGATTGGCCCTAGACTGAACGTTTTTCCTTTTCTCATCGATGTAAGATGAAAGATGTCCAGAGCGCTGGTTCTGTTTCTTTATTTGTCATATCAGAATAGCTTGCTTCTTTTTTAAAATATTCCATTCTATGCTGGTCATTATCTGAACACGCTTTGTTCCTTGTTGGTTCTCACTGAAGAATAGGCTTATATTTCACAGTGCGATGCATAAATCAGTGCTGGGTAATTTGTCTTATTTTAATGTTCAGACACTTCAAAAGCGAGATGTATTCAGAAGATGGAAATGTAGGTTGCATCCAGACTGTTTATCTAATTAACACTCAGCACTTATCAGTAGAATAAGCGTTTGTGTGCTACGCACGCTACACTTTCAAAGTCTACTGCACTGGAAAGATTCATCTTTCACACTCTGTTGGAGCTAAAAACAATTTTCAGGTCACACCCACACCTTCACATTCTATGTACAATGTGCAAGTCACCCCACATCTTAACACTCTAGGTACAATGTGCAAGTCATCCCATACCCTCACACTCTATGTACAATGTGCAAGTCAACCAACACCCCCCAACACACACACACACACACACTGTATGTACACTGTGCAGGTGATTCACCCTTCACGCACGGTCGGAGCCAAGTACAATCTGCAAGTCACCCCACAAAACGCCGCCAGCCAGGGAGAGCTTTACTGGGGCAGGGGAACCAGCCGCAGAATCTTCTACACTCTTGACCTCAGTGACCTCAGCCGGCGCGCTAGCACGAGCTACGAGGGCAAGGTGAAGGTCGGCGTGTTTTTCCCGCGCTGTTCAGCTGAGCGGATCTGTGTCCCAGAGTCCTGTGTCCCGTCAGATGGACGCCGTGGTTCAGTGGGATGCCGACCGTGACCAGAGCAAACAGGTGGCCCTCAGGACCAGGTGGACTTCCGGCGACAAGAACAAGGCTGACGTCACTCTCAGTCTCCCCGCAATCAACCAGGTCTCTGTGTGCACCACGTATTGTCATGGCTACATATGTCTGTCTTGAGGCTGACATGACAGTACCATGCATTTACTATCCTATTTGATGAATTATTTTCTCGTGAAGCATACAGAGGGAGAGAGGGAGACAGAGTGAAAGAGAGACAGACAGACAAAGAGAGAGAGAGAGGAGAGAGAGAGAGAGTGAAAGAGAGAGAGAGAGAGAGAGAGAGAGAGAGAGAGAGAGAGAGAGAGAGAGAGAGAGAGAGAGAGAGCGTGGGGGAAATTCTTTGAAGCATTTAATATTTTCTTTTCACTTCCTGTATGTCCTTTAGATTTGAAAATAATAGAAATACATATTACGTATTTATGGTAAAAAGTTATATCATTTTTAAGTTAACAGATGAACTGAATTAGATTATAGTGTCATGAAGTGCGTAGTATTGCACTTTTGTGCTCTAGTGTATTGTATTTGTCTACATGTACACATTTACAATGTCATTTATTTTAGCGTTTTTCTTTCAGTCCTCGCTTTTAATGAAATTTTCTGAAAGTTGTAAAAAAGTTTTTTTTTAGAACTGAAAATCATGCTTCTTTTTCGACATTGTGGTAATGGTTAAATGTGGTAAAATATGAGGTATTAAGCAGCACAACAAAAAATAATCTTAATAGGTAGTAGATGTTAAGATGAACATCCTGCTGGCTAAAGACTCTTAATGATAACACGTAACACTTTTCAGCTTCTTCTAATGACAGTGTGGTCACGTGGTGTGACAGGAGGTGCGCGTGCAGAGTGAGGTGTCGGTGAACCAAGGAAAGACACTGCTGGATGCCACCACCGCCCTCTCCTACTCCCAGGACTCCAGCAAGGTGCTGACCTTCAGCTCCAAACTGCAAGACACTACGGGATCCTGGGACACTGGCAGCAACTACACCCTGCAGCTGAGCTTGACCCACCCTCACACTGACCTCGATGTGTCCATGACCTCTCACCTCGGTGCCTCGGACGATCGGTATTCGGCTGCTATTGACACCTGGTACCTGACCTCTCGCCGCCAGCGCAAGAATATGGCTTTGCGTGGAGAGATTGACCAGCTGCGTCAGCAACTGACCATGGAGGTAGGTGTCGGGCCACAAGTTGAGAATGGCGGTACTTTAGAATATGAAACTTAAAAAAAAAGTGCATTGCAAACATTCCTCAATGACAGAATACGCTTTCAATCATCCATAGTAAGGCCACAGTCCTAGGTTTCATTTTAAAGTCGAAGTTTACCTTCAAATGAATAAAAAAATGTGGTGTAAAAAAAAAAAAGAAAAAAAAAACAGATAGGTTACGGCCAGGTATAATCGTTACCTATTTCCTCGGAGTGATCTGCCTATTTTTCTCTCACTGAATCCTCATGCTCTTTTCGTCAAGATTAGCTCTCACAATATACTACATATCACTTTGCAATACGCTCTGAACAGACATATCCTTCTAGGAATTTCCTTTCCATTTTACAGAAATATAGTAAATGTTCCATCTTAACTGACAAATGTTTTTTCTCTTCATAGAAACATTAAACAAATCCGTGTTTTATTTTTCACATAATTATTCCCAGTGAAACCCCATCTCAGCTACAACTTGTGTCCATGTAGTCAGAACTGCTGTATGTTCACCGACACCAATGTGTGGATGCTGCTGACAGATGGTGAGCCCAGTGAAGAAGATGATGATGAAAGGTCAGGTGAAGAGTGTGGAACCTTATTCCCTTAGCCTCACCAACCGCTACGACGATGATGGCATCATCCAGGCTGACGTCACCCTGGACACCAACAAACGATCCTTCAGCTTGAAGACTAACTACGATCTGGGTACGTTAAATTCAGATCAGCTTCACTCTTTGTATGCGTGTCATGAGATATATTCAAGTATGTATGCCTGACATGAAATAAAGATAAAAAATGTCAGTGAAATGTGGTGTTTATGACAAGTAGTGTTTATGACGATTTTGAAAACTCTATGATGTCTATACTCCTCGCTTTCGTTGTAAATAGTGTAATTTTAAACAAAGATTCATATAAAGAGAAAAGAATGTACATCAGATCCCTTGAGTTTAACTTCAGTGTAAGCAGGAATAATGGTTTGTACTGAACGAGTAAAAAGATTTACAGATCAATGAAGAAAAAAAATTAATCAATGAAATTATCAAGCAAACAGGTTATAAGAATTAAACAGATACTGAATGAGTGAAAATGATATGCTGCTTTGATGATAGCCCGTTTATTACGTTTCTTAATTAGTTTTCGTTACCAACATTGCACCAACTATAGGTCATTTATATTGCATGGAGTTGGAGCAGACAAACAATCTTCCGTCCCCTAAGTTAAAATGGTGCGTGTGCTTCCAAGGTAGCAGCATATTGTGTGACAACATTGCACACAGTGTATTAAACGACTGAGGTAGTGTACCGCACGTCTGTTTTATATCCAGTGAGTGACGGCAAAATCCATAGCAGTTAGGATGGATCAGTACGTAGCAAAACGAGTCTAAGACTGTTAGCCAAGTCGCTGCATCAAAGTAATTAGAACAGGTCCTTCATGACGATGGACAAGGAAGCCTGGATTGGCATAGATAAAAAAGGTTCGTTACAACAAACCAGTCACCAGTGAGATCTGGATTGACATAATACAACAGGTTCGTTATGACAAAACTGTCACCAGTGAGACCCGGACTTACATAATAAAACAAGTTTTTTTTTATGACAAATAAGTCACCGATGAGACCTGGACAGACTCAGGACCACAAGTTTTCCACGACAACCCGATGACCACAGAAACCTGGGTGAGGGGAAGGGGGAGTGGTCACACAGCCGTCACTGTGCCCCATGACCATGTTGACAGAACACCCAGAGCGCAGCCTGGTCCTCAGGCTTTCTACGTCAACGACACGGCCATCAAGGCGGAAGTCTACCGTGACCACGTGACTGACGTCATCACTGACGCTCTCTTGGCTCTCCGTCTGAACACCTCCACCCTCCTCCACTCCCGTCTCCACTGGCGTACCGCTTCCCTGAGTGAGCTGCAGGTACATTGGATTCTTCTGCAGATTCGGGGGGGGGGGGGGGGGGGGGGGGGAATTTCACGTAGACACGGATAAATTCACCAAATATGTTTCAGACATAGATATAGAAAATATAATCTGAAAATTACACAATGCTGTAAAAACGATAGTATTATTTTTCCAAGGGTAGCATTCACTTATCATGGTGTTCGTCAATACATAAAGTAAAATCTGAACATCAATGCTATAAATATGATAGTATTATCTTTCTAAGGGTTAGCAGTCAACAAGTATTGTATTCGTCACTACAAAACCTAAAATCTAAAAAATAAACAATGCAGTAAATATCATAGTATTATTTTTCTTACGTTAGTAGTCACTAATTATTGTATTCGTCACTACAAAAAATTTAAAATCCCGAAATCAATATGTAAATATGATAGTTTTCTTTTCCCCTAGAGTTAGCAGAGACTAATTATTGTGCTTGTCACTACACAGGACTACAGCGTAGCCAAGCTCGGCAACTACGCGTCACGCACCAAGCAGAGCATGAAGAGCATCAGTGATGCCGTGAGAGACGAGCTGGCAGCCAGGTATTCTCGCAGCGCAGCTGCTGTGGCTGAGGACCTGACTCCACTGATGGACCTTCTGAACAACGAGATGAGTGAGGTGGCCTCCCAGCTGCAGACCCTGAGACGTCAGCTGAACCGCTTCTACCGCCGTCATCCCTTCCTGCAGGACATGGGCAGTGCTGCTGTGTCTGACCGCTTCCTGGCCCTGCAGTAAGTCCTCCTGCACTGGATGGCTCTGACGTCTTCAGGCTGTTTGTACTGGGATTGGTTGTGGCACATTTCACATTCATTCATTCACACGTGACTGTGATTGCTTATGTACCAATTTACATTCACTCACACATGGCTTAGATTATTTTTGTCACATTTTACATTTAGTTCACGCATGGCTGTGATTATTTATGTCACGTTTCACATTAATTCACACATGGCTGACATTCTGCTGTGATATATCAGTGTACATTAGACATGGCCTTAAGACATTTTTGTTCATGCTACATCACGGAACCTGTTTGTTGCCAGAGGGACTGCGCAGTGTGAACAGTCATCTTTGTGTTAAAGTACAGAGTACTTCTCTTAAACAGAATCATCCTTGTATGGCATGGTGGCATCACACAGCAGAGTATTATTGTGGATATCAAAACGGACAGTAAGAAACACAACATTAACAGGGCCATATAAGATTATAGATTGAACAGAACCTGCACTGCAAAGCTGTGAGCTTGGTATTTCGTTTCAATATGTAACAAATTACAGAAAACTAGCAGCAGACAGAAAGGACCAATAGCAAAAGGATGTGTTAGAAGAGACTGCAGCAACAATGTATTAGAAAGATATCAGAAGAGAGAACAAATCAGGATATTTTTTGTTTGCCAGGAAAAGGTTTGTGATGCGCCGGATGGTTACCAGCAGTTTAAAGAGAGTTACCAATCAGGGCATGTGTGCCTGCTTGGAGTAGACTGGTCAAATGTCATTCAGAGATTAACAGAAAGAAAGATTTAATGACCAACGCGCGCGCGCGCGCGCGTGTGTGTGTGTGTGTGTGTGTGTGTGTGTGTGTGTGTGTGTGTGTGTGTGTGTTTTGCAGGGAATACGTTTGTCAAATGTCAGATATCAATAGAAAGAACGAGTTTATTACCAACGTGTGTGTGTGTGTGTGTGTGTGTGTGTGTGTGTGTGTGTGTGTGTGTGTGTGTGTGTGTGTGTGTGTGTGTGTGTGTGTTTGCAGGTACTGTGTTGCCAAATGTCAAATAAAATAGAAATCAGACCAAAGTGCGTGTGTGTGTTTGCAGGGACTACGTTGGCCAGATGTCGGATAGCTACCAGCAGAAAGCAGAGGCCCTCCGTCAACAGATGAAGGAAGCTATGGAGGCCATGAGACAGTTCCCTGTTGGGGAGCACTACCAGCAGTCCGTCAACACACTGCTGCAGTCTGTGGAGGTGAAGGTCTCACTGTCTGAAGATTTGGCCTGTCTTCAATATTTCACTTTGCCTGTTGCTTTGTTCAGTCTGAAGAGTTAGGCCTGTCTTAAATATACAACTTCGCCAGATACTTTGTTCAGTCTGAAGAGTTTGGCCTGTCTTAAATATATCACTTTGCCTGATAATTTGTTAACTCTGAAGAGTTGGGCCTGTCTTAAATATTTCACTTTGCCTGATTCTTAGTTCAGTTTGAAACGTTGGGCTGTTTTTAACATATTACTTTGCCAGATGCTTTGTTCAGTCTGAAAAGTTGGGCCTGTCTTAAATGTATCACTTAACTAGATGCTTTGTTCAGTCTGAAGGGTTGGGTCTATCATAAATATATAACATTGCCAGATGCTTTGTTCTTAACTTAATTCAATACATGTTTCGTGTTTCTTTCATTTTGTTTGAGCGTTTCATATGCTGTGTTTGAAACCCATTTTCACAATGCCAACGACAGTGTCAACAAGATTGATGGGGTCAATCAAAATGATATTCAAGTCTTTAAGAAGATCTGCTCACAAATAATGACAATAACAATAATGTGGAAATTGTATCCATGTTTTGGTTTTAGGTTGCCCTCCACATAATGTGATCTGCTTTAAAGCAACTTTGATGTGAAGGAGGGATTCACCACGTGTCTGTTGTCAACAATGTGTGTGTTGTGTTGCAGGAGCTGATTGACAACGAGTGATGCATCTGACACGGACAGTGGTGTCCCTGGACAAGTATCTACTGGCCGCTAGACAGCACAGCATCCAACTCTCCAACGCCATGTCAGGTACATCTGCACTCATACTGGCTATTACGGATGTAGTGCCATGTCAGGAACATCTGCATTCATACTGGCTGTTATGGCTGCAGGTGTATCTGCACTCATACTAGCTATTATGGCTGTAGTGTCATGTCAGGTACATCTGCTCTAATGCTGGCTGTTAAAGCTGCAGTGCCATATCAGGTCCGCCTGCATTGATGCTGGATATCATAGCTGTAGTGCCATGCAGGTACATCTGCACTAATGCTGGCTATGAAAGCTATAGTGCCATATCAAGCCCGTCTGCACTACAGCTGGCTATCATCACCGTAGTACTGTATCAGGTACACCGGCCCTCATTCAAGGTATCACAGTTGTGTTCGATACGTTATCTCCCATGAGGGATAAGAGTGTGTCAGGGTACTCTACACTCACGTAATGTACGGTCGTAGCTGGTAGGAGCAAAGATGATCCAAGCTGTCACGAAAGAAACGGTGCCTGTGGAAAGTGCTGATTAGCAAATGACGATTAAAATACTGGGGGTGGGGGTGGGGGTGGGGTAGAGAAGAAGAGGAAATAGTTGTGAGAATAGGTGTGAGGAAGCAGTAGGGGGGTGAGAGAAGAAGACGGGTGAGTATAAGGAAAGAGGTGGGTGAAATGTGCCATTATTGGAGACGGTTACGTCCTACGCGAGTTGTATCTCCCTCGTGATATTATTGGAGACTATTACTTCCTGTGAGAGTTGTATGTCCCCTGTTTATGAGGATCCAGGAACGACTGCCGCTAAACACTGAACACTGCCACTAACTTTGTATACCTACTCACTAAAAAAGAGACGCACAGTGCCTTGTATGAACAAACAAAAAAAAACGCTGCATCTTTCAAATTATATCCACTTTTACCTTGTGGTTGTGCACAGGTACTATCTCTGTAGAAAAAAAAAGGATACTACCCCTAGCTATGTACATCAGTGAAGGGAAGACACGTCTTCCGCATATTTTACGCTGTGAAAATTTGCCCTCACGTTCTGTGCAACGTCACATTTTGTAATATTGACCTGGATTACGTACATTATGCAAAAAAGGCATACTATGTCAAGTGCACAAGCGCGCGCGCACGTGTGTGTGTGTGTGTGTGTGTGTGTGTGTGTGTGTGTGTGTGTGTGTGTGTGTGTGTGTGTGTGCACGCGTGTTTGCGAGCGTATGTGCGTTTTTTAGCTTGTAAAAATGTGTACAGTAGTTCTAAACTGAAGCACTGTTTGTTTGCATTGGTCTACGGTTTCTTTTTCTATTTTTTTAACAAACGTGAAGGTAAAGAAATGACCATCAGTTTCAGTTTTGCAATTAAAGTTGTCATCATAAAATAGCACTGATTGTTTGTTTGTATGTTTTAAACCATGGAATATTGCATACATATACAAGCAAGTTTCTAAGTCATGCAGTAACTCATTATCAACGTTGTTTGTGTTTGACAGAGGCCGCGCACAACGTTAGCCAGCATCCTTACCTCCAGTACATCAAGCACAGCCTTGACCTCACCCCCTACATTGAGGCTGCCTCCAGCAAACTGAGCTCACTGCGCATGCCTGAGGAATACACTGCTGCCATTTATGACGCATCTACACGCGTGAATGATGTCATGTCTGACGTCATGAACATGGAAGCCATGAAGCGCATCAAGGCGGGATCCAATGAGATTTACCAACAGGTTGGTGGAATGACATAAACCGCCTTCAAACCATACTGTCCATAGCCCAGCTAGCCATATCAACCACCACAAGTTTCTGAACCCACCTAGACCTAAGTAAACTTTATGCCAAAGACAGTCATTCTAAAAAAAAAACACATGCAAATCAGTATCTTTTTTTTCTGAGAAAAAAATGTTAAGTACCGCTTTAACCTTGGTCGTGTTTTAAAAGTTTTGTTTGTTTGTTTGTTTGTCTGTTTTTTTTTTCAGTAGGGCATATCCATCATACTCAACCTCTCTCACGTGTTTTTTTTACTGTTTCTTTTAAACCCCAAAGCTACAGATTTAGTGGAATCAAGAACTTATAGCACGTGCGCGCGCGCACACACACACACACACACACACACACACACACACACACACACACACACACACACACACACACACACACACACACACACACACACACACACACACACACACACACACACACACACACACACACACACACACACACACACACAAACACTCACGCATACTCACGCGCGAGCTCACGCATGCACGCATACATATCCACATAGATAGAGAGAGAGAGAGAGAGAGAGAGAGAGAGAGAGAGAGAGAGAGAGAGAGAGAGAGAGAGAGAGATCTTTCTATTGTTCTATTGATCTAACTACAACAGATATGAATATTCCTTTGCCCCTTTACCTGGGGAAGAACGTATACTTTGTGGATAATGTGATATTTATTTTGATGCACCAGTCTTCCATCAGATCTATCTATCTATCTATCTACTATCTATCTATCTATCTATCTATCTATCTATCTATCTATCTATCTATCTATCTATCTATCTATCTGTCTGTCTGTCTGTCTGTCTGTCTATCTATCTGTCTAATGTTTCTATAAGTCTGTTTTCCTCTTCATGTGTGGAAGATAACATCGGTCTTGATGAGGTGATTTTCCTTTTGATCTTGTCCCAATCACCGAAGGATTCATTCTGATCTGTTGTTCTGCAGTGCTGCTAAACTTCTGTTTTTAATCCTGGTCTCAATTCTCGTTGTTCAGAATACAGCATCCAGCTTATCTAGTTGTTAATCGACGACAACAGATAGATCAGATGAAGACTGTCAAGAAAAACGGTCCAGTCAGAAAAATGAAAGACGATCAAGTAATTTGTTCTAGATTGTCAGTGATTTTCAAAAACCATTCAGACTAGTCCAGGCAAACATGTAAATCATCTTCATGGTACCTGGAACAATATTTCCTATTACTTGATGGCATTTGATGGCCCTGTCTCTTGACACTCCTTCGTGTAGATACAGATGTGCGTATACACCGATTACACATGTGACGTGCAGGGCGTGTGGGCCTACCACTACTGGCAAGTGGAGGAGAATCTGAAGAAACATCTGCAGAGCATCGCCACACTGCTGAAGGAAATCATCGAGGAAGAATTTGACATTTACACCCGTCACTTCCGCTTCCTGCAAAAGAGCCGCGTGACCGTTTGGGATCCTGACCACGGGGAGATCCAGACTGAGATCCACCTGCCCCTTGCCATGGAAACGCTGGATTCCATGCCCGATGTGACGCCACTAGTGACGCACTATAATGAGGTCAT
>JADBJO010025588.1:20000-23614 GCA_016801955.1 Conus betulinus
AAAGTATTCAAGGAATATAGGCTGACCGCTTAGAGATAGAATTGAGAGATTACAGAGTTCACAGCTGAGGGACAATAAAGCTGACTGCAGAGAAAAAAAAGTACTGAGGAAATATAGTGCTGACCATTGACAGACATATAACTAACAAAACACAGAGCTGACTACTGACAGATAAATAACTGAGGGAATACAGAGTTGACTACTGAGGGGCATAGAACTAAGGAAATGTAGAGCTGGCCACTGAGGGACGTAGAGCTAAGAGAATACAGAGCTGACCACCAAGAGGCATGAAACTTGGGGAATATAGAACTGATCACCGAAACATAGGACTGATGGAAATGTAGAACTCACCACTGACACATAGTACTGATGGGACTGCTGACCACTGCAGGACGTCGAGCTGATGCGGTATATAGCTGGCCACTGACAGAAACAGAACAGAGGGAATATAAAGTTGACCTTCGCCTTTTTGTCATGATTTCTTACAAGTGTGATGAGTCCACGCTACCCAAGGTCTTGGCTTAGTGTGGAGGGAGGGAATGATGTATGAGTGCACTGACCCGTGAACACAACTCCTTTTTTGTGTTGTTGTTGTTGTTTTGTTGTTTTTTTTTCAGCGGTGTTGAACGCCTAAGGTTGCTTTGGAGGAGTGTTGAAAACTTAGCAAACTGTACATTTTTTAGGCTAAAACAAAACAGAAGATGGAACATGAAGATGGACTATGAACATGTCCAAGTTGATGTAGTAACACTATGTGGGAATCAGACCCTAGCCGTCAGAACCGAACTGCACTGCTCTGCTCACTGAGCTATATCCTGGCTCCTGTTACTAAAGGTGTCAGCAACATGAACTATGCCCCCATCCAAACGTGTTAGTAATAGATCAGTTAATACTCCCCCCCCCCCCCCCCCCCCAGCGTAATGATCATTGTGGAAAGATTTCTTTATTGGTTCATTGTTACAACCATCTTTTATGCGAATGAATCTAGATACTGCACAAAAACCTAGAGACAGGTAAACAAACAGACAAAACAACAAGCATGAGGATTTTTTTTTATATTGGGGTAACAATGCGTGTCACGCTGAAATTTCGTGCTATGCGAGTGGATACAAATTGTTGCCACCAACAGATTGTGCTGGAACAACAGTTGAGTTCCTCACGTCTGGCATAAATTATGGCCGGCTACAATATGCGCCAGAGAGAGAGAGAGAGAGAGAGAGAGAGAGAGAGAGAGAGAGAGAGAGAGAAAGAGAGAGAGACAGAGAGAGAGACAGAGAGACAGAGACAGACAGAGAAAGAGAGACTGTCAGTTGTAAATAATTGTTTATAGCCAATCGTTCAACAGTGTGAAAAATGCTTACAGGATTAAAAACAGAATTACTGTGCCACCAAAATAAACGAAAGACTTACTTTATCACAAAACTAACTCTACGCGTTTCCCCCTTTCTGGTCCTCAGCAAAATAAATAACATTAACGACAATGACCACGAAGGATGTACATGAAGTCACCTATCTCTTCGAACTAGATAATAGCTGATAGGAACTATATTCCCAAAGAGCAGAACTCGACTGATGTCAAACAGTTCAGAGAAATACCGCTTCAAAACTTTGAGGGAAAAGTCTTCTCTTTCATGGTACAAGGCTGACCAAAAGCCTCAAAGTATGAGTACTTTGATATGTCTGTCCAGAAAGGTGTCCTGAGAGTGCCTGGCTGCGTAGAAGATAGAGAGCAAATGCCCCATCTGAAGGCTTTGATGGAGGACACAACTGTGCTTTTCATCACGAAGGAGCAAAACACAAACCACTGAATCTGCGAAACACGTTTCTTTAGAATGACTGTCAAAGCAAAGAAATGGCAAAGCCTTTCCCTACAGAAAGAAAATTAACTGATGCGGTGACATTGACTCAAGACAACCACGCCACTCCACATGTGACAAACTTGCCAGTCAAGAACCTTTGAAGGTGACATAATGACTCTTAAAAGACGCAAAGAGGAGAAAGGAAACCAAGCAAATGGCAGACGAACGCTTGCAGGTAATAGACATATATTATTATTATTATTATTATTATTATTATTATTATTATTATTATTATTATTATTATTATTATCATTATTATTATTATTATTATTATTATTATTATTATTAATTTCCCAACTTCTACGCCACTTCAGTGGCAGTGCACCAACGCCACTTATTCCGACACCCTGTCCACAGCCACAGCCCCGTCGGTCCCGTCGCAGCCCCAGCACTGTCAAATCCACAAGGAGCAGTCAATGTCAAGTCAAGAGGCAATCCACTGGAGGAGACACTGCACTGCTGCCGAGTCACTTCGGTGGTGTTCAGTGGCGCCTGTTCTGATCCAGCATACACAGGACACTACCTGCTAAGCCCCCTACTGACGACAATAATTGCTTAGTCGCGGAGCCAGCGTGAGTGAGCTCTCCATCCAGAGGGCGCCACCACGTCTGTCCAACGACAGCCCCCCATAGACTCGCCGATACCGGTGACCCCGACGGAATCAAACCAAGGCCACAGACGTGGAGAGGACATCGAAACTGAGGTCACCACGAGAGCAGGGCAGGAAGGGCCACAGAATTTGAGACATTTTTTTATGCTGATCGATGAGAAAGAGGATGATAATGATGATACTACAGATTTCCATTTCGGTCTGAAACTGCGTGACAGGGCTATACTCTACGCTTCCTTTCATGATATATCTGGCGCCATCCAGGCCCGAGAGATACAGACACCTGCAGTGTTGGTCAGGAAATTTGAGCAACACTCTCACAGACGCATCCATTAAGCGGATGAAACTCGACTGTGTGGTCCCAGTCTTCCCAACTGAGCCCGTAGCAAACTCACTCCGGGTAGGAGCCTGTCGGGGCAGAAAATTCCCTCATTACTCTATCAGGAATCGAACCCGCGACCTCCCAGCCGGTAGTCCGCAACCCTAACCATTTCGCCACGGCGGCTGGTCGTAATAGACATATTATGTCCCTCGCTGGCAAATACAAGGTCTGGTGTCTGCAGTAAATTCTGATCCCGTATTCTCGACTGATAAAAGTTATCAGCAATAGCACATTGGAATCCATGGACGCCTAATCAGCAAATGAAGAAAATGGCTCCATGTCCCACCTCGTCTTATTGACGTGACGTCTTTTCGTGGCCTGGCAAGTTGAGAGCTTCCCCCTAAATCCACCCTCTATGAGCTCAAACCCACTATGCTTGACGAATCGGGATACAAGTTTTATGAGATAAGCTCAAGAATGGCAGGGAATTAAATGTTCAGGAGGCAAATGAACAACTCAAGCTCGGGAAAATAACACATGACACACCAAGGGAAAGGCGCAGACGAAAGAACAAATTGAATTGGCGCTCTCAAGGCAATCTTAGCTGGAATGACATGTGGCATACGGCTCCTCTCAGGATCAGCCTTATCCTCAGATCTGTATATGACCGTCTGCCCTCTGATTCAACAGGGAAATCAAATAGCCATGTATATCCGCTATGCCAGAGTAGGACAAACAGTGGGACATATCCTAAGCTCATGCAAAACTGTGCTTACCCATGAAAGTTACACGCGGAGAAGCAACCAAGTGCTTAAGGAGATCG
>JADBJO010025589.1:6914-23614 GCA_016801955.1 Conus betulinus
CGAAGGAATGGGGAAAGTATCCAGATCACTTCAAACACCTCTACCAAATTGCCATCCTAAATAAATGTTAGCGAACCGCTCAACGAAACGTGGACAAATGAGTCACAAGACAAAACACAAGGCGTTTCGACCTCTTAGGTCTTCTTCAGGTGAGAAACAAATAAAAATAACGAAAATTCACTTAGCTTTGATCGTTTCAGATCGCTTCAGAGTTCAGCGCAAGGAAGAAGGCGTTGAATGAGAACGACGTTAACATTTATTTAAGATTTGTTTTAGATTTCCGCCTGCAGTTGTCTCACTTTGCAACTAGATCAAATTGCCATCGCTCAAGATCTTTGAAGACACTGTCGAGAATGGTCAGAAGGCAAAACCAATGCAGAAATTCAGAGGCTGATAGAAAGAGGCTAAGAATAACATGTCAACCGAAGATATTGTTATATACACTGACAGTTCTCTCAACAAAGTAAGTCATGATGCTGGGGATACACAGCGAAGCAAAAATGTCTGAACTATCCTGGAGGACAATGGTGCGTACAGTTTCATTTAACAACTTCAGGTCTAACAATGGAGGTAGAAGCAGTGACACAAGCACTCCACTGGTTCTTATCCAGGGCAGTGCAAACACCACAAATTTGTAGACGCTATTCATCGTTAAACGCCACGGGAGGAGTGTCACATTGATTGAAGACTGGACTGACTGAGTTCTCTCCCAGAAGACGAAAGCAGACTTTGAAAATGCGTCTGATTCTGTTAACAAAAACCTTCTTTGGCTAATTTTCTTTAAAATGTTGGCATTAAAGAAATGTGTAGTAAACGCAAGAGTCGATTGTACAGCTGGATTAAGATAGGGTGATACATGCAGTCCGATGTCATTTTCTCTGTTCCCTAAATCAGCTGGCAAATTAAATATAATTAGTGATGGAAGACATGGTGTTATGATTTCTCTAGAAGCGTTTGAATTGTTATTCTGTTATTAGCGGATGATGCTATCTTATTGTCTCTGAGTGTCATAGGATTACAAATGCCGTTAAACAATTAACAAAGAGTTCAGCTTCACTTCAGTTAAAAGTAAACATGATGAAATGTAATATCATAGCCTTTTGAAAGGGTGATCATTTATGCATTTATGTGTGAGAGAAAGATGGTTTTATGATGGTTGCATGTTACCTCTTATTAATATGTGTAAGTATTTAGGAATATTTTTCTCTGCCGTCCTAGTCTTGCATGAAAGATCTTGTAATTGGGCAGAAAATGCGTTTCTTTGTATTACGAAGAAGCTGCACATCCCTGATAGTAATTCGTTCGTGTTGTCTGTAAAGTTGTTTGACTCATGTTCAGTTTCTAGTTCAGTATGGACAGAAATATAGGGACAAGACAAACAACTAGTTACTGTGAGACCGCTCGTTGTCATGCTTCAAAACTTCCTAACAGTAGATATTAGGACATAAAAAATGACCTTTCATTTGGCGAAACTAACAGGTATTTAATGCAAACTCAACTGTGAGACGTGTTTGCTGTTGGTTTTGATGATTACAAATGGGTCAGTGAAGAATTCCACGTAAAGCGTGTAATAATTAATATGTTCAGAGATCTTAAAAGTAAAGTGAATTGGGTGACTCAAGTGTGGATTTGCTGGTTTGGGTATTGGATTGGGTTTGTTATGTAGAATCAGGGGGTTGGGGAATTAATTACTTTATTCGTACATTTTACCAATGGTTAATCGACTGCTGTTGGCAAAAATGAACTGAACATATTCAGACAGCAGAAGATTTGAAATGTATAGAACTGTATAGTAATACGACTTCTTTGAACCCCTATGAATCGCTGTACTTTAATCCACATTTGAAATATATAATGATCAGATTCAGACCTGGAAACTCTGACTTAGTGGCACATAGCTCTAGGTACACAACTGTCAAGAGAAGTGTTTAAACTTGAGTAGAGAAGCAGACGAAAACGAGAAACATTTTGGTTTTGTTTTGCTGTCAAATTGTTCAGACGTATTCGCTATGCGCCAACATTTTCACCATGCCTGTATAAGGCATTTAAGTTTAGAGATATGGCGGTGTCTTAGGAATATGTCTCTTTTGTTTCAGTGCCTACTCTGTCTTTGTGTATGGTTATTAGTATTTGTTATGATTTTTTTCTGTATGTGTTCTTGCTCAATTTGCGTGTGATGAATTACGTATGTAGTGTGCACACACTCTTTCATAACAGCCATAGCCTGCTGTGAATAAATGTATACAACTTTGACTCTCTCTCTCTCTCTCTCTCTCTCTCTCTCTCTCTCTCTCTCTCTCTCTCTCTCTCTCTCTCTCTCTCTCTCTCTCTCTGTTTGATAGTATGAACGCAAGCAAACTGCTATAGTGTGTGTGGGACCGCGCGCGTGTATGTGTGTGTGTGTGTGTGTGTGTGTGTGTGTGTGTGTGTGTGTGTGTGTGTGTGTGTGTGTGTGTGTGTGTGTGTGTGTGTGTGTGTGTGTGTGTGTGTAAATACATGCGTAAGTACCTGCATATATACTTGCGTGTGTGTGTGTGTGTGTGTGTGTGTGTGTGTGTGTGTGTGTGTGTGTGTGTGTGTACTCACGCATTAGAAATATTTATTACACACTTTGTTGACAATACGTTTACTGACATCAGCGTATACTTGTCAAGTTTGATTTGTGGCGCGGACGATTTATTTCATTTATATAAATTATTCAGTACAAGACGTATTAAGATTTATGAGCTTTTCTTCAGCGTTATTGACTGTGCAAAAAGTAGTAGTAGTAGTAGTAGTAGTAGTAGTAGTAGTAGTAGTAGTAGTAATAGTAGTAGCAATAGTTGAACGATTAATACTACCATTTAAAAAACGTAGAACTAACTTGCGAAGTTACTAATCGTAGGGATGAGCATGCAATACTGCGTGTGCGTGCATGTGTGCGTGCGCGCGCGCGCGCGCGCGCGTGTGTGTGTGTGTGTGTGTGTGTGTGTGTGTGTGTGTGTGTGTGTGAGAGAGAGAGAGAGAGAGAGAGAGAGAGAGAGAGAGAGAGAGAGAGAGAGCATGCGTAAGTGCATGCTTGTATACTTGTGTGTGTGTGTGTGTGTGTGTGTGTGTGTGTGTGTGTGTGTGTGTGTGTGTGTGTGTGTGCACGCGCGCGCGCTCGCTTCGTGTATGTACAACTGTTTTTGTCCCAGATCACAACTTTGCCACCTTGTCTTCTGGTTTAATGACAATATTTTGTCCTTGTCTCAGCGACTCAAGTGCTTTCTGATCTTCAAATTCTAGTTTGGTGTGATAGGCAGGTTTGGTTTTTTATTCCGTATTATGTCCTTTCTGCAAGTTTAAATGTAGAGTTCCTAATCACTGGATTTTTCGAAGAGTGGTTGATGAAGAATTTGGGGTCTGGGAAAAAAAATGGATAAAATGTCAAAGCTATTTTGGTGGTTGGGGCTAAATATGAGATTTTTTTTTCTTCTTTTTTTTTTTTGCTCAGCCATCCTACGTAGTTTCCCTATAGATCTCTTAGATTTTGATCTTACTAGCCTTTCAGTTTTCTATTTTAATAGTAGCTGTGTTGTTGTTGTTTGTTGCTGCTGCTGTTTTATTCTTATTGTATTTTATTATTGTCATTGTTGTCGTTATTGTTATTGTTATTATTATTATTATTATTATTATTATTATTATTATCATCATCATCATCATCATCATCCTTATTACTATTACTTCTATTATCATCATCATTATCATTATTATTATTATTATTGTTGTTGTTGTTGCTATGATTTTTTTTTCAGTATAGCATCATTTGTTTATATAAGAAAAAAATGGATACGTATTGACAAACATAACACAGAGTTTTAAGAAATATTTCATAAGCTTGTATACATCATATCATTTTAATAATACTACTACCCAAAAGAGATGTATACATGCGTTTGATGCAAAACATGCAGGATAACCAGCCGCCATGGTGAAGTGGTTAGCGTCGCGGACTCCCGGCTGGGAGGTCGTGAGTTCGAATCCCATCAGAAGTCATGTGGGTTTTTTTCTGCCCCGACCGGCTCCTACTCAGAGTTGAGTTTGCTGTGGGCTCAGTTGGGAAGTCTGAGACCACACAGTCGAGTTTCATCCACTTCATGGTTGCATTTCTGAGAGTGTTGCTCACTTTCTTGACCAACACTGCAGGTGCCTGTATCTCTCGGCCTGGTTGATGCCGGGATTTATTATGAAAGGAAGCGTAGAGAGTACAGCCCTGTCATGTAGTCTCAGACCGAAATGGAAATCCGTAGCATCATCTTAATCATCCTCATTCTCATCGATCAGCATTAAAAAAAAGTCTCAAATTCATGCCCTGCTCTCATCATGCCCTGCTCTCATGGTGGCCTCAATTTCGATGTCCTCTCCACGTCTGTAGCCTTGGTTTGGTTCCGTTGGGGTCACCGGTATCGGCGAGTCCATGGGGGCTGTCGTTGGACGGACGTGGTGGCGCCCTCCGGAGGGAGAGCTCACTCGCGCCGGCTCAGCGACTAAACAATTATTGTCGTCGTCAGGGGGCTTAGTAGGTGGTGTCCTGCGTATGTTAGATCAGAACAGGCGCCACTGAACACCACTGAATGACTCGGTGGCAGTACAGTGTCTCCTCCGGTGGGTTGCCTCTTGACGACTCGACATTGACTGCTCCCTGTGGATTGCCAGTGCCGGGGCTGCGGCTAGGCCGACTGGGCTGTGGCTGTGGACGGGGGTGTCGGAATGAGCGGCGTGGGTGCACTCCCTATGAGGTGACGCAGAGGTTGTACAGCAAAACAAAAAACAAACAAAAAAAACATGCAGGATAAGTCAGTATGCAAATGCAAATAGTATATGAAAGACAGATGGACACACAGACAGACAGACGAACAGACAAGTGAAGAAAAAAATAGACGGAACGGTTTGGGATCATCGCAAGTGAAGATATGTTATTTTCATAAATAATCCACAAAAACAAAACTGTATCATTATCAGTCACACCTCAAATTTTTTTTTTCAGAAACCTTTGTTCCTAAGGATCTGTGAATTATTTTCAGCTAAAACCACTTAAGTTTTAGATCTTCAATCTTGTGTGCACACAAAGACGCACGAATCCCAGTCGTGACCTTGTGAAAGTTTTATGCCCTATTTGTCACATCATGGAGCTCTCAGCTGATTGCCAATCAGTATTTCGTTATATTTATAAGTGGCCAACAATATCTTATAACAGGATGAAGAAGTAATACACTTTCGATGGTAATGACAGAGTTCTTGATGAATTCAGTTATTGCTAGCCTATAACCTGTATAAGGATAAAATCATTTTGACATCATGTCTTTCCTTAAAGTATCTGTGGGAAAGGAACTGACCAATATCGTAAAAAAAATTGCGAGATAATAGACGCTTTTGTTTTCAATCGTTTTAGAGGAAATGTGTCTTTTCTCAACTTGAATACGTTTGTTGAAGCAAACTGGTTCGGCGGCCTTTTTTTCTTTCTTTTTTTGCAGACATTTGTGAAACAAAATGTGTAAGCATTAAGGACATCTGCCCAGAAAGGATTATATGTTGTGCATTTGGGGGCAGTCCTTCGACCATGTTTACTCATAAGAGGCTGATGGGGAAATTACTGAGTAAAATATGTTTGCATTTATGGTTTGATCTTTCAGTGTTATGAATCCAGAAACATCCAAAGATTAGTCAGCTTTGAAAGGATGATGGATTTCAACATTGCCATTCTACCCAGGGGCGTAATCTGGCGTCTTACCCATAGTTTAATTAAACAAATTATTTAAGTCTGCAAGTTTCTTTGTATAGTTTTTTTTTATTTCTGCGCAATCTTTCAAGTCATGTGTGAACCATGCCCAGTATTCCAAATTTTTGTGGATTCTAGACAATCTTAAGTGCTCGTTGTAGTAGTGTTGATTACTTTTTTTACACTTCCAAGTCAAACTGCTCTCATTTACTCAAATTCATATGAAGACCTGATACAGTCAATTTTTAAAGAACTACAATACCAGTTTTTTAAAAGATTTCTTATCCCCTGCGAGTAAAACTTCTGTGTCATCAGCATACTGAGATGCTTATGTTCAGATTAATCATTCCAGTTCCCCGAATATCTCCATTTTCCGTGACTGCTATGGCTGATATTTTGACACAAATCCTGAACACAAATGGTGAAATTAGGTCTCCTTGTCGACAACCTTTTCCAATATCGAACCAGTTTTGAAATCTCTGTCTGTTTACAATAAGAGAGAGACAGAGACAGAGACAGAGACAGAGAGCACAGTGTGTGATGCATTTGCTTCACTCCTTAGAGGGTTCAGAAATCGTGTTATCGAAATTAGCATTGCTCCATATCACAGGATTTCTGTGTGTCATGATTGTATGCATTGACAGATTGACACTTTTCGCCAAGAGTTCTATCTAAGGCGTCTGCTAACTTTGAGATTGGATTTGTACCTTGATTGATTTCTTTTTCAGGACTACATTCGCATTTATTGACGCATCCTACAGGCGTGGGGTTGCGTAAATTGTCATTGCTGCTTTCCTGTTCATTTTCTTTAAAGTGTTTTGTTAAAGTTCATACAAACGTTTCTTGGTATTGTTCATGTAGTTTTTCCTTTCTTGTCTTGAGATACTCTATAGATTTTCTCCTTGCTGTGTGAAAATTACACAGAGTAATTCATAATCTATATTTCCATTTCTCGGAGTTTTACCGAAACTACGTGACATGTGAGATGCGCATGCTCAGATCTGCCATATCGTGCATGCTTCCAGCTGCCATGCTGACTTTTTTCCCACGATTCCGCTCAGAAAGTTTTAGAAAATCGTAATCATCTTGGGGGCACAGGTTGGTCAGTACAGCTCAAACATAGTAGTTTGTATCGTTTTATCACTGGAATATACACTGAGATTTGCAGTGCCGAAACGTATATTTAAGAATGCGATAAAGCCAGGTGCTGGCGGTGAGTGGAAGAAAAGAATGGAGGAAGTTGCATTGCTCTTTGAAGACCAGCTCAAAATGAGTGAGAATGAAAAAGAATCGTTCTGCGGCACGAGAGTTCATCAGGCAACAAAATGTCTCGACACCAGATTGTATCCATCCATATAGCGGAATGGGAGGAAATGAAGGTCCAAAATGTACGTATTCTGGCATTCCTTAGCAAGACACTTGCACAGGGGGAAAGGACAGAACCTAGAACGATGCCGGTGATGATAACTGCAAATCCGGAGGGATGACACATTTCGATGATTGACACATCCACTAAAAAGGCCTTTTTTTTTTTTTTTTTATTTTTTTTTTGGGTTTTTTTTTTTTTTTTTTTATGTGATGTGTCATCATCGGATGTGTCATCCTGATTTGCAGTATCATCACCGGCATCGTTCTAGGTTCTGTCCTTTCCCTGTGCAAGTGTCTTTGGACCTTCATTTCCTCCCATTCCGCTATATGGATGGATACAATCTGGTGTCGAGACATTTTGTTGCCTGATGAACTCTCGTGCCGCAGAACGATTCTTTTTCATTCTCACTCATTTTGAGCTGGTCTTCAAAGAGCAATGCAACTTCCTCCATTCTTTTCTTCCACTCACCGCCAGCACCTGGCTTTATCGCATTCTTAAATATACGTTTCGGCACTGCAAATCTGAAAAATGTTTGGTGTCAGTGTATATTCCAGTGATAAACGATACAAACTACTATGTTTGAGCTGTACTGACCAACCTGTGCCCCCAAGATGATTACGATTTTCTAAAACTTTCTGAGCGGAATCGTGGGGAAAAAAGTCAGCATGGCAGCTGGAAGCATGCACGATATGGCAGATCTGAGCATGCGCATCTCACATGTCACGTAGTTTCGGTAAACTCCGAGAAATGGAAATATAGATTATGAATTACTCTGTGTAATTTTCACACAGCAAAGGAAAATCTATAGAGTATCTCAAGACAAGAAAGAAAAAAAAAACTACATGAACAATACCAAGAAACGTTTGTATGAACTTTAACAAAACACTTTAAAAAATGAACATGAACAGGAAAGCAGCAATGACAATTTACGCAACCCCACGCCTGTAGGATGCGTCAATAAATGCGAATGTAGTCCTGAAAAAGAAATCAATCAAGGTACAAATCCAATCTCAAAGTTAGCAGACGCCTTAGATAGAACTCTTGGCGAAAAGTGTCAATCTGTCAATGCATACAATCATGACACACAGAAATCCTGTGATATGGAGCAATGCTAATTTCGATAACACGATTTCTGAACCCTCTAAGGAGTGAAGCAAATGCATCACACACTGTGCTCTCTGTCTCTGTCTCTGTCTCTGTCTCTCTCTTATTGTAAACAGACAGATTTCAAACTGGTTCGATATTGGAAAAGGTTGTCGACAAGGAGACCTAATTTCACCATTTGTGTTCAGGATTTGTGTCAAAATATCAGCCATAGCAGTCACGGAAAATGGAGATATTCGGGGAACTGGAATTGATTATCTGAACATAAGCATCTCAGTATGCTGATGACACAGAAGTTTTACTCGCAGGGGATAAGAAATCTTTTAAAACTGGTATTGTAGTTCTTTAAAAATTTGACTGTATCAGGTCTTCATATGAATTTGAGTTAAATGAGAGCAGTTTGACTTGGAAGTGTAAAAAGTAATCAACACTACTACAACGAGCACTTAAGATTGTCTAGAATCCACAAAAATTTGGAATACTGGGCATATGGTTCACACATGACTTGAAAGATTGCGCAGAAAAAACTATACAAAGAAACTTGCAGACTTAAATAATTGTTTAATTAAACTATGGGTAAGACGCCAGATTACGCCCCTGGGTAGAATGGCAATGTTGAAATCCATCATCCTTTCAAAGCTGACTAATCTTTGGATGTTTCTGGATTCATAACACTGAAAGATCAAACCATAAATGCAAACATATTTTACTCAGTAATTTTCCCCATCAGCCTCTTATGAGTAAACATGGTCGAAGGACTGCCCCCAAATGCACAACATATAATCCTTTCTGGGCAGATGTCCTTAATGCTTACACATTTTGTTTCACAAATGTCTGCAAAAAAAAGAAAGAAAAAAAGGCCGAACCAGTTTGCTTCAACAAACGTATTCAAGTTGAGAAAAGACACATTTCCTCTAAAACGATTGAAAACAAAAAGCGTCTATTATCTCGCAATTTTTTTTTTACGATATTGGTCAGTTCCTTTCCCACAGATACTTTAAGGAAAGACATGATGTCAAAATTGATTTTATCCTTATACAGGTTATAGGCTAGCAATAACTGAATTCATCAAGAACTCTGTCATTACCATCGAAAGTGTATTACTTCTTCATCCTGTTATAAGATATTGTTGGCCACTTATAAATATAACGAAATACTGATTGGCAATCAGCTGAGAGCTCCATGATGTGACAAATAGGGCATAAAACTTTCACAAGGTCACGACTGGGATTCGTGCGTCTTTTGTGCACACAAGATTGAAGATCTAAAACTTAAGTGGTTTTAGCTGAAAATAATTCACAGATCCTTAGGAACAAAGTTTCTGAAAAAAATTGGAGTGACTGATGATAATGATACAGTTTTTGTGGATTATTTATGAAAATAACATATCTTCACTTGCGATGATCCAAACCGTTCCGTCTATTTGTTTCTTCACTTGTCTGTTCGTCTGTCTGTCTGTGTGTCCATCTGTCTTTCATATACTATTTGCATTTGCATACTGACTTATCCTGCATGTTTTTTTTTGTTTGTTTTTTGTTTTGCTGTACAACCTCTGCGTCACCTCATAGGGAGTGCACCACGCCGCTCATCATTCCGACACCCCGTCCACAGCCACAGCCCCAGTCGGCCTAGCCGCAGCCCCGGCACTGGCAATCCACAGGGGAGCAGTCAATGTCGAGTCGTCAAGAGGCAACCCACCGGAGGAGACACTGTACTGCCACCGAGTCATTTCAGTGGTGGTGTTCAGTGGCGCCTGTTCTGATCTAACATACGCAGGACACCACCTACTAAGCCCCCTACTGACGACAATAATTGTTTAGTCGCTGAGCCGGCGCGAGTGAGCTCTCCCTCCGGAGGGCGCCACCACGTCCGTCCAACGACAGCCCCCATGGACTCGCCGATACCGGTGACCCCAACGGAACCAAACCAAGGCTACAGACGTGGAGAGGACATCGAAATTGAGGCCACCATGAGAGCAGGGCATGAATTTGAGACTTTTTTTTTAATGCTGATCGATGAGAATGAGGATGATTAAGATGATGCTACGGATTTCCATTTCGGTCTGAGACTACATGACAGGCTGTACTCTACGCTTCCTTTCATAATAAATCCCGGCATCAACCAGGCCGAGAGATACAGGCACCTGCAGTGTTGGTCAAGAAAGTTGAGCAACACTCTCAGAAATGCAACCATGAAGTGGATGAAACTCGACTGTGTGGTCTCAGACTTCCCAACTGAGCCCACAGCAAACTCAACTCTGAGTAGGAGCCGGTCGGGGCAGAAAAACCCACATGACTTCTGATGGGATTCGAACTCACGACCTCCCAGCCGGGAGTCCGCGACGCTAACCACTTCACCATGGCGGCTGGTTATCCTGCATGTTTTGCATCAAACGCATGTATACATCTCTTTTGGGTAGTAGTATTAAATGATGATATGATGTATACAAGCTTATGAATATTTCTTAAAACTCTGTGTTATGTTTGTCAATACGTATCCATTTTTTTCTTATAAACAAATGATGCTATACTGAAAAAAAAAATCATAGCAACAACAAACAACAATAATAATAATAATAATGATAATGATGATGATAATAGAAGAAGTAATAGTAATAAGGATGATGATGATGATGATGATGATAATAATAATAAATAATAATAATAATAATAATACAATAACAATAACGACAACAATGACAATAATAAAATACAATAAGAATAAAACAGCAGCAGCAACAACAACAACACAGCTACTATTAAAATAGAAAACTGAAAGGCTAGTAAGATCAAAATCTAAGAGATCTATAGGGAAACTACGTAGGATGGCTGAGCAAAAAAAAAAAAAGAAGAAGAAAAAAATCTCATATTTAGCCCCAACCACCAAATAGCTTTGACATTTTATCCATTTTTTTTTTCCAGACCCCAAATTCTTCATCAACCACTCTTCGAAAAATCCAGTGATTAGGGAACTCTACATTTAAACTTGCAGAAAGGACATAATACGGAATAAAAACCAAACCTGCCTATCACACCAAACTAGAATTTGAAGATCAGAAAGCACTTGAGTCGCTGAGACAAGGACAAAATATTGTCATTAAACCAGAAGACAAGGTGGCAAAGTTGTGATCTGGGACAAACAGTTGTACATACACGAAGCGAGCGCGCGCGCGTGCACACACACACACACACACACACACACACACACACACACACACACACACACAAGTATACAAGCATGCACTTACGCGCTCTGCTCTCTCTCTCTCTCTCTCTCTCTCTCTCTCTCTCTCTCTCTCTCTCTCACACACACACACACACACACACACACACACACACACACACACACACACACACACACGCGCGCGCGCGCGCGCGCGCACGCACACATGCACGCACACGCAGTATTGCATGCTCATCCCTACGATTAGTAACTTTCGCAAGTTAGTTCTACGTTTTTTAATGGTAGTATTAATCGTTCAACTATTGCTACTACTACTACTACTACTACTACTACTACTACTACTACTACTACTTTTTGCACAGTCAATAACGCTGAAGAAAAGCTCATAAATCTTAATACGTCTTGTACTGAATAATTTATATAAATGAAACAAAGTGTGTAATAAATATTTCTAATGCGTGAGTACACACACACACACACACACACACACACACACACACACACACACACACACACACACACGCAAGTATATATGCAGGTACTTACGCATGTATTTACACACACACACACACACACACACACACACACACACACACACACACACACACACACACACACACACACACACACACACACACACACACACACACACACACATACACGCGCGCGGTCCCACACACTATAGCAGTTTGCTTGCGTTCATACTATCAAACAGAGAGAGAGAGAGAGAGAGAGAGAGAGAGAGAGAGAGAGAGAGAGAGAAAGAGAGAGAGAGAGAGAGTCAAAGTTGTATACATTTATTCACAGCAGGCTATGGCTGTTATGAAAGAGTGTGTGCACACTACATACGTAATTCATCACACGCAAATTGAGCAAGAACACATACAGAAAAAAATCATAACAAATACTAATAACCATACACAAAGACAGAGTAGGCACTGAAACAAAAAGAGACATATTCCTAAGACACCGCCATATCTCTAAACTTAAATGCCTTATACAGGCATGGTGAAAATGTTGGCGCATAGCGAATACGTCTGAACATTTGACAGCAAAACAAAACCAAAATGTTTCTCGTTTTCGTCTGCTTCTCTACTCAAGTTTAAACACTTCTCTTGACAGTTGTGTACCTAGAGCTATGTGCCACTAAGTCAGAGTTTCCAGGTCTGAATCTGATCATTATATATTTCAAATGTGGATTAAAGTACAGCGATTCATAGGGGTTCAAAGAAGTCGTATTACTATACAGTTCTATACATTTCAAATCTTCTGCTGTCTGAATATGTTCAGTTCATTTTTGCCAACAGCAGTCGATTAACCATTGGTAAAATGTACGAATAAAGTAATTAATTCCCCAACACCCTGATTCTACATAACAAACCCAATCCAATACCCAAACCAGCAAATCCACACTTGAGTCACCCAATTCACTTTACTTTTAAGATCTCTGAACATATTATTATTACACGCTTTACGTGGAATTCTTCACTGACCCATTTGTAATCATCAAAACCAACAGCAAACACACGTCTCACAGTTGAGTTTGCATTTAAAAAATACCTGTTAGTTTCGCCAAATGAAAGGTCATTTTTTATGTCCTAATATCTACTGTTAGGAAGTTTTGAAGCATGACAACGAGCGGTCTCACAGTAAATAGTTGTTTGTCTTGTCCCTATATTTCTGTCCATACTGAACTAGAAACTGAACATGAGTCAAACAACTTTACAGACAACACGAACGAATTACTATCAGGGATGTGCAGCTTCTTCGTAATACAAAGAAAGAAACGCATTTTCTGCCCAATTACAAGATCTTTCATGCAAGACTAGGACGGCAGAGAAAAAATATTCCTAAATACTTACACATATTAATAAGAGGTAACATGCAACCATCATAAAACCATCTTTCTCTCACACATAAATGCATAAATGATCACCCTTTCAAAAGGCTATGATATTACATTTCATCATGTTTACTTTTAACTGAAGTGAAGCTGAACTCTTTGTTAATTGTTTAACGGCATTTGTAATCCTATGACACTCAGAGACAATAAGATAGCATCATCCGCTAATAACAGAATAACAATTCAAACGCTTCTAGAGAAATCATAACACCATGTCTTCCATCACTAATTATATTTAAATTTGCCAGCTGATTTAGGGAACAGAGAAAATGACATCGGACTGCATGTATCACCCTATCTTAATCCAGCTGTACAATCGACTCTTGCGTTTACTACATTTCTTAATGCCAACATTTTAAAGAAAATTAGCCAAAGAAGGTTTTTGTTAACAGAATCAGACGCATTTTCAAAGTCTGCTTTCGTCTTCTGGGAGAGAACTCAGTCAGTCCAGTCTTCAATCAATGTGACACTCCTCCCGTGGCGTTTAACGATGAATAGCGTCTACAAATTTGTGGTGTTTGCACTGCCCTGGATAAGAACCAGTGGAGTGCTTGTGTCACTGCTTCTACCTCCATTGTTAGACCTGAAGTTGTTAAATGAAACTGTACGCACCATTGTCCTCCAGGATAGTTCAGACATTTTGCTTCGCTGTGTCCCCCCAGCATGACTTACTTTGTTGAGAGAACTGTCAGTGTATATAACAATATCTTCGGTTTGACATGTTATTCTTAGCCTCTTTCTATCAGCCTCTGAATTTCTGCATTGGTTTTGCCTTCTGACCATTCTCGACAGTGTCTTCAAAGATCTTGAGCGATGGCAATTTGATCTAGTTGCAAAGTGAGACAACTGCAGGCGAAAAATCTAAACAAATCTTAAATAAATGTTAACGTCGTTCTCATTCAACGCCTTCTTCCTTGCGCTGAACTCTGAAGCGATCTGAAACGATCAAAGCTAAGTGAATTTTCGTTATTTTATTTGTTTCTCACCTGAAGAAGACCTAAGAGGTCGAAACGCCTTGTGTTTTGTCTTGTGACTCATTTGTCCACGTTTCGTTGAGCGGTTCGCTAACATTTATTTAGGATGGCAATTTGGTAGAGGTGTTTGAAGTGATCTGGATACTTTCCCCATTCCTTCGTTTCTTTGAATTCTGGTAACTGGCACACAAGCTGCAAATTGTCTTCTGCATGTTCATGACTTTCCACGTCCTATGCGAGTGTCTTTTGTTCCCTTGACAGCTGCATGTAGTGGGTTTTGGAGATTGTCAAGCTCTCTAAAACATGCCATCATGTGTTCTAGTTTGTGTCCTGCCTTCATTGAATCAAGGTCCAGCAGGTATAAGCTAGTTTCAACTGATGTATCCTTCGTGGTTCCCAGGATTAATCACATTGCTTCATTTGGATGTTTTTTTTTTCTAATTTTAGAAGATTACTTTTGGACAATGTTGTAAACCCCAATCTATAATCAATCACATTGAGTACAACTGCGTGATACGGTCGGCGAAGATGGCGCTGTTCCATGCCTTTAGCCGCCATCGCTTTCCCAGCAGACAGGCCCTTTTAGCGCTTAAGAACAATATTTTCAATATGCGTTCTAAAGGTCAGCATTCTATTGTAGGTTGTAACTTGATTCCGTTGGTATTCTATTGAATGAAAATAATGAGGAAAATCGTCCTGATGTCTTGCCTTTGATAATGTGGACCAATGTTTAGTCTTTTGTGGGGATATTGGACGATCAAATGTCATGTCACCACTTAGGAATGCTGATCTACTGCTGCTGAACTGCTTTCGTTCTTTGTAGGATATTCTTTGATGATTTGTAGATCCGAACGTCACCTGCCAGAGTCAACACTTGAGATTTCTATTGAGGTATGCAAAGCCTTTACTGTAAACATTTTTTTTTTTTTTTTTTTTTTTTTTTTGCTGTCCCAACCTCTGCGCCACTTCAGAGGCAGTGCACACACGCCGCTCATTCCGACACCCCGCCATAGCCACAGCCCAGTCAACCCCGCCGCAGCCCGACACCGACAATCCACAGGGAGCTGTCAATGTCAAGTTGTCAAGATGCAAACCCAGTGTGTACGATGATGCTACGGATTTCCATTTCGGTTCTATAGACTACATGACAGGGCTGTACCTCTAAGCGCTTTCCGTTCATATATTTATGCCAGCCGTCAACCAGCCCGAGATATACAAGGCACCTGCAGTTGTTGGTCATAAATTTGAGCAGACCCTCTCCAGAAATGCATCCATTAAGTGGGGAGAAACTCGACTTGTCGAGTCCCAGTCTTCCGCAACAAGTCGGTGGGGTAGGGGAGGCCCCGCCCTCCGGACTGGGGTCAAACTGATTGTCATCCCGTCTCTTCATGGGTAGGAGCCGGTCTTGTGTGGGCAGAAAAACCCACACATTGAATGTGAATGGGATTCGAAGTGCTCCCCGACTCCCAGCCGGGAGTCCGCGCGACGCTAACTGGGGTACAAATCGCCACGGCGGCTGGTGCCCTTTACCGTTTGCGTTACTGCACTAACATTTGTATTAAAAAAAAGAATTGGAAAGATGGAGAACCTTGATGTAATCCCCAAGAACAGTTTAAGAGGCTCAGACGGTCAGTCTTTCAAGTCGTACAAGATGACGGTTCGCTGGTGGTTCCCAAAGCGCTGCTGCAATCCATGCCGTTAAGTGTCGTGCTGACTCCATAGTCATAGGAGTAGGCTCCATCAGAACGCGAGAACTGGGCATTTGTTGGTTTATGCATCTTCAAGGTCTATTGCAAACTGCCGTTTCGTTTCATGTTCTTTTCTATTGGAATGCTGTTGTATTCTTTCCAGTTTAAAACTCAACAAGCCAGATGCTGACTGACCGCATGACCAACCGCAATGAAACCTAACTCTCAAAAAGGGGTTTTTTGGAATGGGAAACCTAGCTTGGCAGGTAGAAGTATGCTCAGAGGACCGTCCAATTGTAAGGGAAACAATAATTAGCACCGCTGAGACACACTTCGGCAGCAATAGCAACGATAAAACAGGAAGGTACACTTAGATGAATCTGATATAATATAAGATAATATATAGGATATCCTGATAAGGATGATATGTGATTAGAGCATAGCGATAAATATAACCAGTGCGCCGTTCCAAGAAGTAGATTTCCTAAAGGCGCTGTGAACAAACCAGGCACTGTACGCACCTTCACACCACACACTCCAAACACACACACGCAAAAACCACACACGCACGCACAGCACGCACCACTGCACGCGACCCAACACACCGAGCACAAAAACACACCACACACACACCAAACACACACACAACCACAACACACGCCACACACACACATACCCCAACCACCACTCACACCACACCCACCCACACAAACCACACACACACCAGACACAGAAAAAT